>VXCB01000065.1:0-207338 GCA_009613015.1 Mollisiaceae sp. DMI_Dod_QoI
TTGCGGAACATTAGATTAAACGAAGTGACATCGGTTCCCACTAAAGTTTTAGTGCTTAGAGATGTACCAAACTTAGTACGAATGCAATTTAATGCCTATATGCTATAGTCCCAAGAAACCTAAAAGTCAGCCGCATAGCTAGTACTTTGGAACAATGCAACTTTACCACTGAAATATCGTTTCACATATAATTTTTGGTGAGATCGAATGCCGAATGCAATAATGCTACATTCGAAAAATGTCACGAATGTCACGACTCACGTGTTACCAGTGGACCATAGGCTCAACAAGCGAGGCTTGGAAGGAGACCCTAGGTCACGTGCTGGACCCGAGGACCCTTCGGAAAGGGTCCTGGGGGTCCTGGGAGGTCCTAAGGGTCCCACGGGGTCCTTGGGGTCCCGTCTGCACAAGGGACTATATAGGCAGGGCGTCCCGCCCAAATAGATAGGAGCCTTGTGCTCAACTCAAGATAGTAATAGAACCCTATTACTGGTGACTACTTGTTCAAGATACATTTGAGTGACATATCGACCCTTACCTAGCGACTTATATCTCTGTAGGAGAGGTAAGTCGTCAACCCAGAACCCGATTGGCTAGTTCAAGAGAACGACCCGTCACAACGAACATGCATCATTTTTCACTTTTACTAGATTTTTTTGAATTTTAAGCTCTAATAAGTTCGAAAACTATAAATAGCTTCATTTTTTTGCTAAGCGAGATTTTTGAATATATATAACTAAGCCAAGCCTTCTAAGCCTTCCTTCTCCTGCCTGAAATACAGGTTAGCCTCACCCAGCCTCGCCTGCCGCTGTTTTCAAGTTATCCTTCCTTCTCCTGCCTGTACTCTTGACTACGCCCAGCCTAGCCTACCCCCCAGGATAAGGCTGAGCGGGGAGATCTCCAATGCTGGAAGAGGCTAGGATCTTAGAGAAAGGTACCTCTCTAGGCATAAGCACAGTTCATTCGATTTGTAACTGATCTCTCGATAGCTACAAAGCGTACCACCCCGCAGTCTACCGATCCTTCAAGCGAGCAAAGAACCTCTTCATCTCGGTCAATTATCATAAGTTTGGACCCCAGCGCAGAGGCCTCAACGATTAATATATCAGTTTCGGAAGGTACAAATACTCAGGGAAGCAAGCTAGAGGACGGAAAGTCGTTGGTATACTAAGGGCATACAAGTATCCATTATTGTATTCTGAGTTCCCTTCGCTGGCAAATGGTTTTAGCATAGGTCATGAATATAAAAGTAAAGCGGTTCTATCAGGGCAACCACTTCCATGCACGGAAGTATTGTTTTCGCAAGACGTGATTGAGAAGTCGTTAGACAGTGGATGGAATAAAAGGTTTCTCTAGTCACAATTCTCGGAGTCGTCAAGGCTAGCTGAGAGACAATTGAATGAATCCTATATACGGAGGGATCCTATATCTCCTGCTCTAATGGATGATTAATGCAATAACGAACGATACTCTCTGTGCTGGATGGCTTTTAAAAATCTTGAGCTATGGTATGATTCGCGACAAGAACAATGTTGCATGTTGCTCTACAAAGGATATGCTACTTGGGACATGCATAGGGCTGATTCCTGCTGTATCTTACGTCATGTGATATGGTTAGTGAGAATGGTCTGGTTATTCTCTACCCTGACACGCCAAGAAATAGAGGGAGATTTATGCTATGTGGATGAATCGATTTCTAATAGATCAAGATGGGCTTAAAGATGAGGGGCAGCCAGGCAATTTAAGGTCTAAAATAGTGGGGCAGACCGTCCTCGCTTAGAATTAAGGGGCTCGCGTTCACCGAAACCAACGAACCAAATCCAATCGGCTATCGAACATAATAGTCCACATTTGAGAATGGCATTGAACTTTTATAATTTGGCTCTGTATTATATGATTCTCGATCTAAATCGGAATCATTAGACAATGACCTTCCAACTTAAGATTTCCTGTACATGACAGTTGCCGAAGCCTGTTATAAATCAGCATATGTTATCCATCTTACTTCCATAAGCACTTTGTTCAATCAGAATTCTGACTTACTTGATGATTGGGAAAGATCAAAGAATCTGCCAGGACAACATTTTCCGGTCTCCCAACAGCAAATACGACAATCTCGGCAATGTCGTTTGGGGTCAAGGGTGTGCAGCCTGCATACACGGCATCTGCTTTGCTTTTGTCACCACCGAATCTGACTACGGAGAACTCCTAGTTTCGAATTAGTAAAACTGTATACCAAAGATTTGATAATTGAGAGATAAAAAGGAGAAAATGATTACTCACAGTTTCCACTTGCCCTGGATCCAGTCCAATCACCCTGATTCTTGTCGCAATCAACTCTTTCCTCAATGCGTCCGTGAATGTCCTGACAGCAGCTTTTGTCGCACAATAGATACTTCCTCCAGGATATCCTTCTCTTCCAGCGATGCTACCAATATTGAGAATATCCCCCGAACCAATTGGACCCTTCTTCTTCATGATAGGTAACACCGCCTGAGTCATAGCAAACAGACCCGTCACATTAGTCGCGATCATAACGTCAATGTCATTCGGATCGATATCTGGTGCTTGAGCAACACCGCGTACCAGTCCTGCATTATTTATGAGAACGTCGATGTCCTTGAATTCAGACGGGAGGTTTGAAACAAAAGCAGAAATCTCGTTCGGTTTGGAAATATCAAGTTGGACGCAATGAATCTTCACCTTCGGACTGATGGAATTGTTGATTTCCAATGCGATGTTCTTGAGGGCGTCGATGCGTCGAGCTGTAAGGATAAGTTTGAGCGATTCTAGAGAAGTGCGGGCAAACTCTTCAGCGCATGATTTGCCAATTCCGCTAGATGCTCCAGTGATGAGGATCGTTTTTCCGGAGAGTCTTTTTGCCATAGCGGATGCCATAATGCTCATTCCTCACTTGCAATAAGAATAAGATGTGTTACGCAATCTTGAAGTGTGAAAACGCCGTGAAAATAAGGGATAGAAAAGTAAACCTGAGAGTCTCTCGAGGAAACCCACGATATACTGTACTTTTAAAGACACATGACGATATGCCCAAACTACTCCGCCGATTTTGAGTCTTCAACACTTGTTTCCATAAATATCATATCTAGTCCGAGAAGAGCTCGCAACAGCGCTGAATCTTAAAAGGAATTGGTGGGGTTACTCCGTCGGCAAATGGCCGTCGGAAATTTTAGGAGTGGAACCGGACCTGGTTGACTTCACCCAGCGGATTGCAATGCCATTTGAGGCCGGCGGGTGTCACTTCCATCGGCTTCTCGTAAGCTCCTTTTGATGCGCCCCAAAAAGAGAATACAATTTCCGGGTCTCTTGGCATATCTAGTAATTGAAAGAGAAATCTCGGATCACTGCACGGCAAGAAAATGCCAATGCTATCTTTGCCATGTCAATCAGAAGAGACGAGGAATAAGATGTCCTCTATTTAAACACAGAGTTAATGACAGAACTCCAGATTGCCATGGTAATTCAAGGCAGCCCCTCGCCATGTAGGTCTATGCTAAATTATCTTTCTCGTCATCCTCATTAGGACTTTCATAAACTTATAAAATAATTCATGAAGTACAAACGGCTCAATTCATACTTATAGAAATGATGACAGTTAACAGCATTCGAAATCATGGGGCCAATAGTTCGGGCATAAAGGTTAATTCCTCACAAGTACTGATGCCGTCACTATTCCACAGCTAATAGGATACTAGCAGAGGACTTTCATCAGTACATCTGAAAAGAGAAATCCGTATTCGTCATTCCCTGCCCGCCAGGCTCAAGCAAGTCATATCCCATACCCACTGTCCAAAGTTCCTCGTCTTGAGGCGCCCAGGTGGAATATCCTGCTGGAATTTGATATCGCTCATTTCCATTTGAGATCCCTTGGGAATCGAAGTTTTGCGCGTCCAACGAATAGTCAGCATTCGATTGCATCCCGTTAGTGTACAGACCGCCATTGGTTCCCATGGCCACCGAGTTCTGCTGATCGTCAATACCATTACTAGGCCACTGTGTCGCAGGTGAAGGACGCTGAGCATCAACGGGGTGATTCCTTCTCCATTGACGCAACATGCGTTCGAAACCATTTGCCATGCTGAACACCATATGGTTCGCGCCAGCCTTATATCCCCTCAACAACTGGATTATTGCTTCGACTAGAGGTATTGTTTGAGAAGTTGCATCGATAGTGATCCCTATGGCATGCCATCTGTGCGACATCTTCATCAAGAATACCACGGCAAAGGCAATCATTGAGTACAGGTAGAGTGGCATTCCCACTATGTCCTCTCGGTCCCCAGGTTCGTCAATGAAATGTTGCAGTATGGAATGAGCTGCTTGCACAGCTTTCAGAGCCATGGGACGCAAACTAACTGGCAAGTCTTGGATTGTGTCCATTGGTCTACCTCTCAGCACAAGCGAATTCAGAACGAGATTGCTGAAATGGTGATGCAGCTGGACGCCTCGAGATAAATGCTCCTCCGTGAAAGTGTCAAGCTCTTGAAGTTTTACCCATTTATCTTTCCAGGCGTGTACATCCTCTGTGAACCTCATATGATTCAGGACTGACGCATCATCACCCGACATCGTACGTTTTGGCTCCAATCCAAAGAGATCGGAAGCTTTGCTAAGAATCACGTTTCCAGTGACTTGAGCAATAAGTGCTCGATCTGCTGCAGTGCACCATAGTGAATTGAGAAGCACTTCATAGTCTTTAATTGGTCGAAGTTCGGCCATGACTGGTGGTCTACCATAACTAGTGCTAGATTGGTGATCAAGAACATAGAGGAGATACCACAGGCGTGCTTTTTCAAGACACTCTCGTCGCTCTTCCTCGCTTGTTTCTGGGACGTAGAAGGCTTCATAGAACGCATGATGCAGGTTCAGCTCAGTTGCCATTCGTATACAGAGTCCCGAGAGCTTCCAGGTCAGATCGGCTTGCCAGAACGCTGCGATGCAGAGTCCTCTTATGTCGTCCAAAGTATGAAATCGGTCAAAGATGGCGGATGAAACGAGACCTAAAAATCTGCTGTGGCACGCCTCATGAAGGGTCTCCTTTCCAGGCATATGCAAGGCAGTGACTAATATAATTGCAGTGAAGAGCACAGTGGAAGAAATTCTAATTCTTTCAAGAGTGGCGTCTTGAGGAATTTTTGCCGAGAACAAGTGATGAGACAATTTGCTCTTGAATCTGTGATCAATCAGCCTAAGTCTTCAGAGCCTCAGGGACATCATACAATTCGAGCATTTCCTCAGCTTCTGAAATGGTAATGATCTTTTCGGCGATCAAGTCTGATTCTTTTCGACGCATTCCCCCAGTCTTTCGTTGCTTGACAGACCTCAATTGGCTCCGCAATCCGTTGAGTCGAGTGGCTTCGATTAGACTATTCATCGGTCCCGGAGAAACTTCACGCTCATTTTCTGTACGTTCTTCTGAATCCTGTCTTGAAACTATCGGAGGATGAGCTGGTCGGATTATGGCAGGCTGTACATAGAGATCTAATGCGGGCATCTCAAGTTTTTCGAGAACGTCTTCGAGAGCTCTCTCTAGTTTGCCAATGACGAGTCGAGTCTGCCTGGATAACTGAAGTATCAATTACTGATCGATGGAGGTAAAACCACTTTGGAAATCCACCTACCACTCATCCCCGTCCGCACTTGTCCAAGACCTTTTCTCGCTCAGACACCGCAATCCGAGACGAACACATCTAGAGCAGCTGCCCATTCCCCGTTCTGCTGAGTCGCATTTGACTTTCAATTTTCGACATATTGAGCATGCTTTACCACCCCGTGAAAGCTGAGTTTCAGGCAGTACAATTTCCGCATTTGATCTTTTCTGACGTTTACGAGGCCGTGCTGTTTCTGTTTGTTCTGGCGATGAGCGAGAGTACTCTTGTCGACTTGCCATTATGTTACAGACATTTAAACATGTCAGAGATTTGGAAAATGACGAGAAAAGAATGAAGATAGTCAATAGACTGTTCGTATTCTTGACACTGGGGTAAGTAACTTACCAAAGCGTTTTACGCTAATCTCTCTTAGGTAGTGAGGGGTCGACGCGGGGTAACTTCGCCACAACAACGCACAGAATCATTTCATTTATATGATAGTTCAGAGCACAACCGCAAATATACAATAGCATGGCTAAGGTATAACACGTATATGGGTTTCAGAATTGCCCCGGCTTATGGGTTAACGCAAGAACATATAAGATACAAATCACGTGACTAATTTTGGGCCCAGCACAGGTACTTAATGCAGGGGTTACTAGGTTTGATCGGACCAAGCTCAAGATCTACCTAATTATTGCCCTGAAAATTATGGGGGTGGCGTTCATAGCTCCACTTTACAGCTGTTGAGATGACCCAATCACCAAGGGATTCTGGGAAGCTAGGGGCTTGCTTCGGAGGATTGCCGACGGCAATACTGCGTAATACTGCATGGAGCGAGTTTTCAACCACGTCCGTTGTCAAACTTCATCTTAAGCAATCATTGTATTCAGAGTACAGCTGAGGATTGCCTTGGATTGGCTAGCGTGAATGTTGAATAAATTTGACCCAGAAGTCTTCACCAGTATAGCAAAGAAGGCTTCCTACACGTCGCACTCAGAGATTATCGACCCCACTATTGCTTCTCATCTGCTTGAAACAACACAACTAACAGACAACAATGGCAATCTACCACATCGGTTCGTCTCAATAGCTGTCTCAACCAACTTACTCTCCAATCTAATCCCTCTAACATCTTTACTAACCTCACGTGTTCAATTCCATTTAGTTCTGTTCAAACTCAAGCCCAACATTAGCCCATCCCTCCTCTCAGAATTCAAGGCCACAGCTTTAGCTATGGTTGGCAAAGTCCCTGGCTTGCAAAGAATCGATCTCGGTCCCCCGCATCCTTCCACTGCACACCGGTCTTTAGGTTTTGACATGGGTTTGGTTGCTGTCCTAGACAAGCCAGAAACGATTAAGATTTATGCAGAGCATCCAGAACATCAGAAGTGAGTATCCATCCTTTGCATTGCTTTCTTTTCTCGAAGAAGTCTCGAGTCCATGTTTGAGAGCTGAAGTAATGAATTGCTGACGATTCGATAGGGTGCATAAGTTCAGAGATCAGATTTGTTCAGAAACTTTGGCTTATGATCTCGAGATTCCTCAATAGAGAACTAGGCCATATTGTCATTCCTTGTAGACAAATAGAAAATTAAGATTTCACTTGCTATTAGGGCTACATCTGACAACTTTTGCTCGCTCATCTGGTCCCCTTTGGCACGTGATAACTTCGATTATAACTCTACACTGCAATGCTTCCTGTCTCTAACATTGTCAAAATTTTAAGATTCCTGCAAGAAGGTTGTTTTCAAATCGTTCTCTTTCGACGTTTGCGCAGCATAATCGAGCCAGCCGTGTTATTGTAATTTGCCTAACTATTAGAAGAGAAAGCATCTACGTCGCGCTTGTCAATACAGTTCATTTTCTGGGCAGCTGAACACCTTAATATGCCCATACTCTCTTCTGACCAGCAGCATCACGAACATCCATTTTATTCATCCTCCCGTACATCAACCTCAAACACACAGCTCCAATCGCCACCACAAAGCTACACGCAGCACAGGTGAAATTGCCAGTTGGATATCCAGCGTCAGCTTCACTCGCCTTCCAGATCCATTGAGCTATGATTTGAGAAATTCCAGCAGCCGAATTGTTTAACGCCGTAGCAATGGCCATGGTAGCTATGCTAGGCACATTAGCAGTTACCCAAGCGCTGAGTGGTGGGACGCATGGGAAGGCTCCGCATGAGGCGAGCACCAAGCATCCGTAGCGGGCTGCATAGGCATCAGCAGGGAGACAACCCGCTGCTAGCCAGCCAACACCTCCAATGACTGAGCCTAGTGCAGTGAAATAACCACGGGCATTGAAGTAGTCCGCTGAGTAGGAAATTGCTAAAGCTGCCAAATAACCCATGACCCACGGTGGAATTGTCAGCAGCTGAGCTTCGAGAGATTTGTAGCCGAGGCCTGTGATTATAGTTGACGTGTAAAAGGTGAAGGAAGCGAGAGGGATGCTGTCCAGAGTCTATAATTGTCAAAATAAACCCAATAACCTAAGCAAGATAAGCGACACTTACATAGATAAAGTAATGGGCCAGCATTCTTGGGGAGAAACACGTGTCCAGTATCTCTTTTAGACTTGCATGAGCTCTAGTATACCCACCACCTTGGACTTGCAGTCTCTTTTCAGCGAAGTCTTTCTCTTCATTACTTAGCCACTTAGCCCGAGATGGGTAATCTGGCAAAAGGAAGAAGAGAGCAAGGGAGAAGAAAGCGGTGATAAGCCCCTCGATAATGAAGAGCCATCTGAACCCTGCAATTCCATCCGTGCCATTCAGCTTTCCCACTCCATAAGCGATGCAGCCTCCAAAAGCTCCTGCAAGATTGGCGTGGGCGACAACAAAAGCAATGCGTAAGCCGCGTTCTTCGACTCGATACCAAAATGTGATGAAGTATACAATTCCTACGTGCTGGTCAACAAATGATCTGTTTACACATTATGCATCAAGACATACCTGGAAAAAACCCAGCTTCGAAGACCCCAATAAGTGCTCTCAACACCACCACCTGAGCATAAGTCTGCACACCCGCAAACCCAATCGTCACCACACCCCAACAAGCCAGCAATATCCCAAGCCAGATCGAAGGGCGCACATAGCGCTTCATAATGAAGTTCGACGGGACCTCAAACACCGTGTACGCCACCGAGAAAATTGTCATGGCAATAGAATATTGGAAGGAAGTCATGTGCGTCTTCTGCAACAGCGAGTCTCCTGTCTCTTGGTTGAGCACTTTGGCATTACCCACGTTGCCTCGATCGAGGTAGTTGAGCAGATACATCATAGCTAGTATGGGCATGATCCGCAAGTCTGCTCTCTTGGTGAGCTTGCGGTTGCGATCATGGTCGTTCAGGTACTCGAGATCGAGCCCTGTAGCACTTTCTCCTGCTCCGACGCTGAATGTCGTCTCTGGGGGAGACTGCTGCTGTGAGAATTTGCAAAGGGAAGCTTCGAGTTTTGGGGGCTTACCATAATTTCTTCATCATGAGCGATATCTTCTACGTATTCGGATCCCGACTTAGCCATCTTGATACGATGTGATGGCAGCGTAGGATATTGGGTACTTTAAGCAGAAGTAGAAGTGGTAGCGAAAGCTGACGATCAAGTGGTGAGTTGGCGCACGACTTAAGTATAGAACTGGTACGAGGTCTGATTCTTCCAAAGAGCTAAAGGACGACCAAGCTTCGAGCAATTCTGAATTCGGATATGAAACTTGTTCAAGTCGTAAAGTGAAATGCGGAGAAGTACCGTCGGTAATCTTGTCCTTAGAGGAAAGCGTCTATCCGTACCTGCACTTCGAAAGCCTCAAATCAACCTCGAGATGTACCACCATTGGAAACTGCGTGGCACAGCGTTGGTTGCAACCATTGGAGTTGGTAACGTCGCTTGATTCGGCATGGCTTCCGACAAGGAGAAGCAAGAAGTTCAAAGACACATGCTACCCCGCAATCCCCGCAGATTGAAAGGCTCTAGAATGTCAGATATAGGGGTACTACTAAGTTCAGCAGCCGGCGGTGTCCGTCGGAAACCACAAAATGGTCGTCTATCACCACAACCGGGGAGAGTCGGCAAATTGCCGAGACTTCCAGACGAGTCGGGATTTTCCCGACTCCACTCCACCTCAGCCCGGACGACATCTCCCGATTTGAAACTCCAAAGTTTTGCTCCATTGACGAGAAGGTACAGTGCCGGAGCAATTATTCCTTGCGTTTGACAGCTCAACATTCGGTCCAGGGTCCATACCCCACCATCGGACCGCACCATAAAGGCCAAAGGTACTTCCATTCTTGTATTGAACTATACTTAACTTCATTTTCATCCCTTCAACGTTTTGGTGCAAGAATAAGTTCATCAGACGAGCATCCAAAGAGCATCTGACGATTCATTGGATTTCGAAGCAACTCGGTGAAACTATTAAGAAATCATGTCTTGTCTGTCTGATAAATTGGCGGAGAGGGAGGCCGCTGGTCGTCCGATTCAAATTGGTGTCATTGGTGCTGGCAAGTTTGGATCCATGTTGTAAGTCCTATCAACGACAAGCTTTTGGTACCCATAATATGAGTGGAAGCTGGTCACGCACTTGGATTAACTTGTGCGCAGTATATCCCAATCACACAATACTCCTGGCATGCGTCTCGCAGGAGTAGCCGAACTCGACGCCAGCCGAGGGTATGCAGCGCTCAAAAGAACCGGCTACCCAGAGCACAGGACCGACATGACTGGCACCATGTCGCTCGCCGAGGGCATCAAGAAAAACAAAACCGTCGTGACCACGGACTCTGCAGCTCTCATTGCCCAGCCAGAAATCGATGTTATCCTTGAAGTTACGGGGAACCCAGCAGCAGGTGTTCGACACGCTCTCCTGTGCTGTGAGCACAAGAAGCACATTGTCATGATCAACGTCGAGGCTGATGTCTTGGCTGGCCCTCTCCTTGCTCGAAAAGCCAAGGAGGCGGGCATCATTTATTCCAGTAAGAGCATTCGAGCCCCTTGATTCCGTTATTCTTCTTTTTGAGATATACATCTTTCCATCCTTCCTGCATAGTATCCAAAGAGGAATTACTGACCAGTGATGTTCCAGTGGCCTATGGTGACCAACCAGCCCTGATCTCAGAGCTTGTAGACTGGGCAAGAATGACCGGTTTCAAAGTAGTTTGCGCCGGCAAAGGGAACAAATTTCTACCAGAGTACAACTACTCGACTCCGGACACGATATGGGACCATTGGGGATTCACCGAGGAGCAGCGTTCTCACGGCGATTTGAATCCTCAGATGTACAACTCCTTTTTAGACGGTACCAAATCAGCCCTGGAGATGGCAGCTGTTGCCAATGGGTGCGGTTTGCAATGTCCGGAGAACGGATTGACATTTTCACCTTGTGGATATCATGATCTGCCGAAGCTCTTAAAGCCGGTTTCTGAGGGGGGACAAAGCGAGAAGTACGGCACGGTCGAGGTTGTGTCGTCCTTAGAGAAGGATGGTCGAGATGTGTACAACCATGCTAGGCACGGCGTGTTTGTCGTCATCGAAGGTGAGTTAATGCTTAAATGCTGAAATTGAGAGATGTGCTAATAGTGTGGTTAGCACCTGGTGATTACCAGAAAGAATGTTTCTCTCAGTACGGTATGCAGACCGATGAGTCGGGACGTTTCGCGGCACAGTACAAGCCATGGCACTTGATAGGCCTTGAAGTCGGTGTCTCCGTGGCCAGTATCATGTGTCGAGGCGAGCCAACAGGCCAGACGAAGACATTCGAAGGAGACGTCGTCGCGGCCGCCAAGCGTGATCTGAAGGCTGGGGAAATGTTGGATGGTGAGGGTGGATACACGGTCGTGGGACACTTGATGCCAGCACGAAAGTCTTTAGAGCTTGGAGGGCTCCCGATTGGACTTGCTCATGGGCTGAGGCTGAAGAGAGATATCAAAAAGGATCACCGTCTTAGCTGGGACGATGTTGAATTCTCGGAAAAGACGCAGGTCGTGGCGGTCAGAAGAGAAATGGAGGCAATCTTCCGGAAGGAGTTCGCAGCGAAAAAGGTCAATGGAAGCCATACTAATGGCATCAACGGTCACTGAATAGATTTGGTGCATTTTCCTTTACCCCGCCCAGAACCATCTAGTTAAGGGGCTAGAATTATTGATAGAAACTTTGGGATTTTCGACAACCAATTTCCTCCAAATTCTGCCACCAGGGTAATGATGTATATGAAAAGCGGGAAATTATCCAGGGCCATTTATGCGCTGCACATGAAGACTGGCTGCACCCAGTGAGATACAGGTTCGAGTAAAAGGTATTGCAACAGGGTATGAAGGAATTCTAGTCGGGACTACCGGCGTCAAGGGTTTGCATCTAAGCAATTCTAGTTCGCTGAAGTGTTCGAATAAAGTAAGATGTAAAGACTAGGTTGCAGCAAATGTTTTGTACATATCGTCGACTTTGTTGAGTGTCGAAAACGCCCTGTTGTCCTCTACTATCTTCCTCATGAAAACGCCAATACTCCTTGAATGTAGTGTCGAGGTATCATGTCTGTCCTTTGATATACAACCATGCAATCGCCTGCTCAATTTTCGAGAAATCACGTATTCCAGTGCGTGTCGGTACTTCGGTGCCACATTAGGAGCTATCCTTTGAAATACTTCAGAAAAATCTCCACCACACAAAGATGATGATGAATAGCCCAACGCCCGCGAATGGTCCATATTGCTTCAACATCAGCTCCCAGTTGATCCGCACGGCCGCCTTCCTGTATTTCTTGCTGTCTTCCCTCAATCGACTGCTGACCTCGCCCATGCGCTCCAGACTGTCTCCTCTGTATAGCAAATCCTCGATGTTCTTCGTCATCACTTTTGTGACATCGCGTAATTCGTCGTTGAGCTTGTCGAGGTTCTGTGTCGCTCGAGAATCAGAGTATGTTGACTTTGTGCGCGAGATGAAGGTATCGAATTCCATGAATGCATATGGTCGCATGGTGGAAGAGAGAACTTGTTGGAGAGGGTATGTGGTGGAGAATTCGGTCATTAGGTCGGAGAGATAGGTAAAGGCGAGCTTTCGGGGATATGATCGTTCGCTGATACACATGTATACGATGTCTTGAGAAATGAGGTAGCTATTTCGATTGTTAGTTCATGTTATGGCTTGGGCTCGTTGGTTTGGAGAACGACTCGGAATGAGAATATTCCATTAAATAACGAGTCCAATCAGCCTACTACACTTGCGTTGCACCATTTCCCGAGGTGGGAATTTAGTAGGCATTGCACTAGTATTGTCACTGGACAATTGGTCACTGGAAGATTGTGCCTTTCACTCGAGCCAGCACAATGCGCGCCTCCAACCAACACCACTCCCTCTAGATTCGGTCCAGGCGTGCTATCCAACAGCTTTATCATACAATTGCAGAACTACTTACTGTAGAACGTATTGGCCACTTTCAATGCTGGCTTGAGGTTCCGAATTTCGATTCAGACGTCGTAAGACCATTTTCACTTGGGACTTGATCTCGTCAAGAGAGGAACCGGCCTACGATACATGTTAGTTAAGGGTTAGGGGAGTATCACTGTTGCAGACTTACTTGTTCATCATCAGTGGATGCGCACAGCATCAGGCCTGGGAAAGCGTCAGTTTGTGCCACATACCAAGTGTCAAAAACATACCATCCAGCCTGGCAATTTGTGTTGACTTAATCATCCTCACGCCTTCACAATTCAAGCCCAGGAGTTAGAAAGTGTCTGTGGTGATTGGGAATGGCCTAGACAGCGAGAACTGGCAATATATTTCGTGCTCCCTTCCAGAACTGAAAGATTGACAGTGGAAGAGGAGGTGTGTGTATCCGCAGATTGATTATCTTCCAAGTCGAGGCTGTAAAACCAAAAGGACACGGAATATCGGCGAGTCGGCGGAGGCGGCCGCACAGTAATGGCTCTTCATTCTACCCGAAGAAGTGCCGTGAGACGAATGACATAGGGGTTGGAAGGGGGGTTGGAAGGGGGTTCATGTATTTGTTAGAGGACGAAACGGCATCACAAGTCTTTTGGGAATAGATATAGCAAAATGCTTCGAATTCCCCAAGAGGATCAGCAGGGCCTGCTATTAAAACCCGTTGGACTCCACGGGGTACACTTAAACTTCCGGGCCTGCAGAATATGGATTCTGGAAGAAGCCGACCTGTTACTATTACAACATGCTTACTATTGTATTTACTCATTTGTTTGCTGTACAAACATAGCTTGTCATGCTCTCATGTTGTACAAGAACCCCCTTGAGATCCGCTTTTGGGTCCTCGGGACGGTGTTCATCCACAAAATTCAGCAGCTTCAGGTTCGAACTGTTATCAAACTTCTGGGAATAGCGAACACTGTAACTACTTGTATGTGGTCTTCATGAAGATTCTGTGATGTAAGGCCTGAACTTCGACAAGATTCCAGAACGAGTTTAGATCGGAAATGCTTTGTTCAGTCCGTGCTTCGGTTAAAAGCTAGTGCATTAGCCTGGAAGCTTTCAGTGATGACACAGACCTTTTCCAAGGCTGTGCGTCCACTACCTACCAGTAGGTATTTCTTGATTTCTTTCTGCAGCGACTTCTCACTCAACCACAACCAAAGCAACAACATGGAAAGAAGATCAAGCGCACGCAAGCGTGCAGCGGGCGACGAGAATGCTCGACCAACTCGAGGGAGCAAACGGACGCGCCAACCACAGGATGCGGAGGCAATGTTTGCAAACCCCAAGGATCCAGTGTATAATATGAGCACCACTGAGCTCGCGGTAAGCTCATCTCAGAACGTCATGAACTTCTTCTCACTCTCCCCGCAGGCTCTTTTTGTTTCCCCCGAAGCGCAAAGCGCAGTCGAACACGCTCGTCCAGACCTTGTGCAAATTCATAATTCAATGATCGCCCGACCCCGCGCCCTTCAGAAGAACATTACCAATTTTATACAAGATGGACGCACCGGTTTCTACGATCCAGAATGGCTTCGTCAAGCTGTTGAAGCATACAAGCGGCACAGGAATGGTGATTTCGATGAGTTCATAAAATTCAGATTATATCAAGACTGGCCGGCTCTGGAAGAGAAAGCCAAAGCTGAAGTCGCTGCAGCTGCTGTGCAGGCCGCGCAGGAGCAAGCAGAACAGAGCACCATAAAGGACGTGTGGGAGCAAAGCGAACTAGCTGCGGTTCAAGAGCAACACCTAGATGCTCCTGATGGTCTTGATGCTCCTGGCGCTCCAGCCACTCAAAGTGGTCAGAATCATGATAGTAGTGTTCATGATATCCTTCACGAGCAGCGTTCCTGCATGCCGTCACCTCACTCCACTCCCGTTGGCCAAAATGAGATGAAGGAACCTTCCTTGTCTCCACGCGATTATCATTATTCCGAGGATCCCACAACCAACGATGCCGATGTATTCCGAAACCCAGGCAAAGACAATGATGATGACGATGAAATAATACAAGGTCAGGACAGGAGACCAGAACAACTCACCTATCATCGCAACGGCGAAAGCGATGACGATGAAAGCCATTACAAGCCCAGTTCTCCTTCATCAATCAACGAAATCGGCCAAACCACTAGTCCATCTATTCAGGCCTCTACCTCTGTCTCTACTCCTTCCGGTGGTCACACATATAGCTACAGAAGTCCAAATGAGTCAAGTTGTGCACCTCTGTTCGCAAACCTCCAACACCCTCCATATCAACAGCATAGCTACACGACAAAGACCTGATGTTAGATCTAGGACAGAAACTCAAGGATGCGATTGCAAACTGCGCAGATCCTGGATACATGAATATCTACATGGTTAGCCGACTCCTTCTTAGTATCCCCTACAAGAAGGGCGGCACTACCAAGGGCGCACTTGCTCGTGGAACCACCTTATTCCCCACTACGCGCACTCAAGAGGTATCAGCCTGCTCAAGCGCGACTATTGTTGTTGCCACCATATCCAGCCCCGCTAGCTTCTGTCTAGCTTGCAGTTTTGTTTCGTTTCGTATCCTATCCTAGCTACATTACTCCTTACGAATGGTCGTTTCCAAAATATCTATTGTCCTAACAGACTGGAGGACATCTCACACCGGCCGTATCTGATCACAAAATCCCGCATTCACATCCCCAGCTCTAGGGCTCCTCATCATGACACGGAGTTCATTTGCTTTACGTTGAGATACCCCTTCATGATAGCGAACTGCTAGCACATAGCGCAGAAAATTTATTAGGAGCTTTCAGCCAACCAGAAACCGGACACTGCGACTCGACGTGATATGCCATGGTTAAATACTCTGAATTAGGCTCTTACTTACAGGACGATCATCAAACACTCCGAGGTAGGTCAAGCTATGTGTTTACACGTATGCCATTTCTTGCCATGTACCTCGCCCCTAGATAAAATTTCTTAGCTAAAAAGCATTGCTAATATCGCTCTTGGGCATTTGAAATGGTAGACTTCTCATCCAAAAAATAGGTAGGGAAGCCATTATTGTTCCTTTTCATCCAATATACTTATTTCCCTGCGTCACTTTCAGAAGCTCAGTAGCATCATTGGCAAGCCTGAAAGGAAACTTCGTCACCTCGGTAAATCTCCAATCCTACAGAGGTTCCCGTCAGAGCCCATTTGGGATCACAATGGGATTTCCTCACATGATAGCCGGTTCACCTCCTTGCTCGCTGTCGCTCAATTAATTCATACCAGATATTTCAAGAATGTGGGATATGGTCTCTACATTTTCACGTTGTTGCTATGTAGTGGAACGCTTTTTTTTCTATCAATTGACATATAATATGTCGGCATTATGGCATGGAAGTACTCGAACAGGTGCGGAGTCGCCATGTCGACAGGCAAGGTGCAACGGACAATGTTTCCCCAAGTTCTAAGCTGAAGCTTCGACACCTTTCCGATCAACTTGCTCACTTTTAAGAGCATCTTCCGACTCTCTACAGGAAACGTGACGCGGTGCTGATGTTGGGATGCCCACTCGTTAACGGTAACACTTGCCTAAGGATTGTTAATGTTGTCAATCATCGCTGCTTGGCATATTATGGAAAACGGCCTGTTAGTCAATAGTACCCCTGGTACGACAGATTGAATCTTCTTAGGTTATTACGTTGTTGGCTAGAACAAGTGGAGTAATAAGAGACCTTACGATGTTTGGATACTCCTAACCGTAATGCCTCCAATATTCTCTGCTCTCTCGCCAGCAGGATCAAAAGATGGTGTGGTAAGTGATACTTGGTACAAGATATGTCCGTTACACAATTATATTGAAGTAGTCATACATCTCATTCTCAAATAGGCTATCAGCAGCAGAAAACTTATTTGCCTGGCCAAGCGAATGTTCTAGCTATCAAGATCGAAGTGCACAATTGTTGGACCTAGATCCTTCTTATTCAGGAAACCATGTAGGCATCCCACAAATCCTGTCCTGCTATATTTATCTTCCAAACGTTGAAACCAGCTTTGAGAATCCTCTCTCACTTGAGCTTATCTAGTTACTAAATAGCTATCCTTATTTCCGCACCTTTTGCTCCACAATGTCGAATCCAGAGGCCTTCTTCACCATCGTATCTAGCATTCCATGTGGTAAGTACGTTCCTAACCAAGCTAGAAACGCCGAAGCCCCTCTCCAAATATTCGCCGGTGGTTTCTTCTTCAACAGATCTTGCACCACTTGCTTCGCCCACTCCTGTGCCGGAATACCCAAGTCCACAAGCCCATCGCCACGCATTGACTTTTCCGCCGTCTCTTTCGCAGGCTCGTAGATTGAACCCTTTGGCAAACCTTGGAACCCCTCAGTATGAAAGTTAAGGTTGGATTTTACATATCCACTCTTCAAATCGACGACTCTAACACCGAAAGGTTCCAGCTCCAGCCGTTCTGTATCAGAGAACATTGACATTGCAGCTTTTGAAGCGTTGTATACGGATTGAAAAGGTATCGCAATAACAGACGCCGCCGAAGTGTGATTGACGATAATTCCCTTGGATTGAAGAAGTAATGGCAAAAAAGCTTGCGTGACAGCAATATACGCCCATAAATTTAGATCGAATAGCTTTTTGGCTTCGGGGATAGAGAGATCAGACACAGGAGTGCCGTAGGTCCCACCAGCATTGTTGACTAGGATGTCCAGACGGGGCACTTTGGTAAGACAAGCAGCGATTGAAGAGTCTGATAGCACGTCTAGTGTCAAGGTCTCGATACCAGCAGCAGCGACTTGCTTCATCTTAGCGGGATTTCTAGCTGTAGCATAGACATGCAGGCCAGCTTCGTGGAAAGCGATCGCCAGGGCTGCGCCTAGGCCGCCGTCTGAGCAACCAGTAATGAGGACTGTTCGTTTGACGTCTGACATTTCTTGTCTTTGATGGATTGACAATTGAGAGAAATCAAGAAAGTGTACTGAGAGAAAAGGTAAGCAACATGGAGATAAATGCAATCTCACTCCTGCTTACTTTCTAATTTGGGCTAGGGCCAGGGATGTCAGGCGGCCGACACCTCGCGTCACGGGTTTGCTTCCGAAGCGTTAGAGGCCTCATAATTAATTAATTGGAAGGTATTGTATATGTCTATTAGATACCAGGTATACTAGCGAGTAGGCTGCCGTTGAATATGTTTATTGTTTTGCTTGTTTGGAATTATTTGATAGGTGTATTGAGAGGTTGTGGGGAAAAGCGGGGGAAGGGCGGTAGCTGGGTTGGGGTTCGTGGTTAGATTTGGAGTGTGAGTGGATGCAAGGTACGAAAGCCGAACTTTTAGTGTGGGGTATTATTGGTGGACGGGTTTCGTGCTCATGAGTAGATGGAATAGAGTTATGGGAGGACATCCTGCATTTCCTTTTACCTTCGGTCATAGCATGCCAAAAGATCGATATAAGCAGCAAGTGGGCGCACAACTTCGAGAAGTAATAGTAGAAAATTCTCTGCCACCGTCAGACCAGGATAAATCCTCACAAACATGAAAGAGTCTGCAAGTATGCATTCTCAGCCACGCCGACAAGATGCCAATGAAGATAATAAAAGATCTGGATTATGGTATCACATGGTATTTGCAGCTCGGTATATCAAGAAATATCCACCCATCTGCCATTTGAACTTTTCCTCAAGCCTTTTTACTTTTATATACATACAGATACAACCTCGCTTTTCACTCCTCACAATTCATCATGGCCATCGGCCTTATATTTTCCTCCGCTCAAATCAGGCAGGCCCATGATCTTGACGACCAAACTCGTCCAGCCTGTGAAGTGCTGCGTTCGCTGTCCTAGACCCGTCTCGGGGTTGTATTGCTCCCAAGCGAAACCAGTTTCTTGCCAGGAGTTAAAGACGGTCTCAATGAGAAGGAGCCGTAGACGAGAGTATAGGTCTGCGGCAGTCTCTGCGTGTGGGCCTTGAATTTGTGCGTATCTCTGAAATTTGTGTTAGCGAGGTGCAGAGAACATCAAGGGTATGTATGAGAAAACATGAGACGTGAAAAAAAAGCGACATACCAAGAGCTGCACCAGCGCAAGATAATTCATATTCATCCAAATCGGGCCTCTCCAGTAGTTCTCATCAGTGCCGTAAAACTCATCGTTCTTGCTCAGACTCCTGATACCGAATTCACTCCACAGCTCATTTTCATCACCGAGAAGTTTGAGAATATGGCCCAACTTCTCGCTCTGAGGATCGATCAATCCAGTAAGGAACGGGAATAAGGAGATATAGCCCTTGTGACACACGAGTTTGTTCTCTTCAAAATCATCGATTGTGGCATCGCAGTAGCACTTTTCCTTCTCGCTCCAGTGGAGATCGTCGAGGTTGCGCAGAATAGCAGTCTCAATTGTCGTCAATTCTTTAACATCATCCTCATACTTAAGGAGCGAGGCAATGTTCTTCAATGATTTAGTCATCATGCCCATCCAAGACATAAGATCGACGTGCAACTCTCCTGGGTGAGGTGGCTGTGGTCGAGGATAGTCGTCCAGGCCCGAGGTCAAGATGTGCCTTTCTGAGCGTCCACGCCACCGGTAAGCCTCTTTGGTGGAGAAAGCATCACGGTCGTAGGACTTGAGGTCCCCGGATTGGGTCTTGCGGAACCAGTAATAGTGCTTCTTTAGCTTAGGATAGAGTTCTTGGAGATATTGAAGCCCTAATACAGGGCTGCGGAGATGTACAGAGTTCGGCTTGGCTCCGAGGCTTTCTTTGTTGGTCTTGTCACCCCCTGTTGTGCCATTTAAGGCGCCGAGTTTCGAGATGAAAGAATCGATGATGAAAAACAGTGTTGGAGGGTTCGCGTAGTGGGGATATTGAACTTGAAATTCCTGGGGAACTTTGCTGCGGGCTTCTGCCCCAAGGATTTGTTCACGGCCAATCCAACCATCCTCATCCATCAGGCTGAACCAGGACTTCACAACCTCCAGTGCCAGATCCAAATCCCAATCAACAATCGGCATTAAGTGAAATCCTTCATCCCAGAGAAATCCTCGAGGGAAGAACGAGCGGGATGGAACCGTGGTAAACAGCTCGGTAGGTCCTTCAAGCTTTTCTTGCTTTCGGCTTCGGGCTTCAGCAGTCTCGACATAGAATCCTTCATTCTCCTCGTCGTATTCGGGTGCATATGATCTATCCACGACAGAGTCACCATAAAAGTATCCAAGTCCACCAATGAGATTAGAGAACATGTTGCTGGCGAATCGTTGAAGTGCTTCCATGGCGAACGGTGGCTGCGGATCGAATGTGGCGATGAACCTCTCCCAAAACGACTTGGTAGCTTTCTCGACGATACCAGTTATATCTTGGCTTGTGTAAACTCTTCCAGCAGAGCCGCTGTTGAAGATAATGTCGAATTCGAAATTTCCTTCGAACACTTTCTGGATCATGTGCAGGTTGCCAGGACCCGGCTTATTCATAATAGTATATACCTGCCACGGAGGTGGAGCATTTTCTTCGCCATACTTCTCCAGATATACATCAATTTGGTCTTTCAGCATCTTGAATAAGATTGGTTTCGTCTGCCAGATAGCTTGTTCCGGTACCGTGATAGAGTGTACCAGCGTTAGGTCGAGAGGCTTTTCATTGTCTGCAGGATGAGACGGCTTGGGATGGTATCCCCTTCCACCAGTGACGGTCAACTTGTATTCTCCAAGTCCCTGAGAGTCTCCCTTGAGGTTTACATCTCCCTCATACCCAGTTTCTTCTATGTTCTCCACCTCGAGGCTTCCTAGACCTTCTAGTGAAGCATAGAATAATATAGTCGATTTCAGGTCGGCAGGCGAATCTTTCCTCACAGTACCCCTAACTCTTGTAGCCCAACTTCCACCGTGATTTCCACCAGGGATCTTAACGAATGTTGTTGTGATGTCAATTCCATTTCCCTCGTCATAAATGACTTGCTTCCCTCCCAACCGTGCGTCGTACTCCTCCCAGCCATAACCTCGCATGTTATCACTTTGTTCGCATGTATGCCTAATGTCTGCGACCTTGATTAGTATGCCAAGATATGTCTGTCTTCCAAGGGGATTCTATAAAGTCACTTACTATTCTGCACATCTTGGAAATTGTCTACTCTTGCCCACATCAACCCACCCATCAAGCTCTTAGGGATCCTCGGCCTAACTCCAAAATACAAATTGGGCCGATAAGGTCCCCATAACAAGCTCTGGTTCGTATTCCTCGCAACTTCTCTGTATAAAATTGCAGTATCGTCAGCCGCATCCGCAGCTGCAGACCCGACGGCAAGAACTGCGGTAAGCAGCTGTAAAGGGTTGAGAAGCTGCATGACGCCTCAATGGTGAAGAGAATGGCTATCCAGAGCTCCAAGAGTGAGGGAAGGAGCTCGGAAGGACGTTGGGTGCTTTTAGAGGGGGTAGTTTGTGGAAGCTGGGGCAGGGCTTGAAGACACCGTTGCGGTTACGCGAGTTCAGCCTGTGGCGCAAGGCTGCTGGGAAGGCTATCCGATCTCCGATAGGGGCATTAGACGTTATGAATTGATGAATGCAATCTGTTCAATACGCGAACTTGATTTTGGGCAAGTTTTAGAATACAAATATTCAAACGACATGTTATCCAACTCGAATTGGTGATTCCTTCCACCATCAATGCACTTTGGAGTCTTGAAGCTTGGCAAGGCTGTGATGACTCGCCAAGACTTTCTTCTCAACAAGGACTTTGTTTCCACAAATTGGGTCGAATTGTTTGTAGTTAGTCAGATTAGTTCTAAGAAGATGTCTAAGTATTTTAAATTTGTGAAAGATGTAGGCATATCTTAATAGACTTCGAGGACCATATCCTTGAACGCTTCTTACCTCTTTTGATAAGTCTGAGTATCACATTGAACATCTGCTCTGTTTGATTTGTGTTTCATTTCATTTCCTTGCCACGTAGTGCTAGTGAGTCTGATAATCAACGCTGGATACGAAGGCCTCAGCGCCCCTAAGGACTAACAATATGAAGACATACAGGTCGTAAATCTGGTATCTATCGTAGGAGGCTCTGGAACATGCTGCCTTAGTCCCTGCTTGGACTGAGCGGTCTATTGAACCCTCCAACACGGTTCATATACTGCCTGTATTCCGTCCTCTTCTCCTTTCTGACAGCCCCGACATTATTGCCTTCCACCTTCTTTTGATGTGTAGTTCCAAACCCACCAAAGCCCATCATTGCTTGCATAGCAGCCATTCCATCATCCTCAACCACAATCTCCTCATCCTCCAGCGCTTCCTCTTCCACTTTGTCCTTTTTGCCCTTAGCACCACCTTTTTTCGGTTGAGCTCCATCAACGTCCATTCGATCGTGATCTTGACCACCGACCTTGAAACTGACAGGTGGTGTGGCAGTCCGTTCTTTAGTGATCTCGTCGCCCATTTTGGACTTGAGTATATCCTTCTCCACGCCTCTACCACTCTTAACATCTCTTTCCCGCTCCCGTCTTGGACTTCTACTCCTAGTATCCCTCCTAGAATCTCTGACTCGGTCTCTCGACCTGGATCTTTCTCTAGCCTTATCCCTCATATCTCGTCCACTATCTTGAGAAGGATTAGACCTGCCCCTGAAAGCCAATCTAATTGATTGACCAGCATCATTGTACTCACCTCTGTCCGTTTCTCTGTCGTCCCTCCTCCCGCCCCGCCCTTCCTCTCGCCTTCCTCCACGTCCATACCTCGCATCCCTTCCCCCATCTTGAGATACATTAGACTTGCCCCTGAAAGCCAACATGACTGACTGGCCAACATTGTACTCACCTTTCTCTATGTCTCTGCCTCTGTCATCTCTACCTCTCCCACTTCCCCGTCCGTCCCTATCGTCTCTAGGCCTATCTCTACCACCACGATCCCTATCTCTGTCGCGCCCGCCTCTCGAGTCGCGTGGTGATCTACTTCTATATCTGCGATTACGATCTCGGTCCCTATCGTCACGCCTATCTCTGTCTCGCTCTCGAGGTTCGTCGCGCTCGCGGGTAGGAAGTGGTGCGCGTCGATCTGATTCATCCCACATCTGCTTGCTATCTGGGCGGCGCGTACGCTTGTAGGGTGGTTCTGCCATCTTGCAGCCCGCAGATCTCGTCGACAATGAGAGGCTGTTTTAAGGAAGATTTGGGAGCTGGGCGTGTTGAGGCTGCAGCAAGGCAGGAGGAACCTTGGAAGGCTGGGAGACTTTTTAGTGGATCACGATCACGTGCCGGGTCTTCGACCACACCCATGCTGAAGTCAGCCTCGTAGTCACAGACATCATCCTTGCGAGGTTGGAGGAAGAAGGTTTGAATCACTTTGAACCATGTCACTGAATTAACTCTCATGGAGGCCCCTTAATTGTTCCTAATTATCCAACCTAAATCCTCGAATTGCAAGGCCTTGTCAAAACATCGATCTTGATCCTTCCATTTGCAGATCAACTTCCGGCGACGACTATCTTCTGCATGTAGCTTCAAAGCTACTAATATTACACTCTTTAGCATCTTATGGAGCTAGCATCACACGCAGCAAAACTGCTTAAACCAAATTTCATTGAAGCATGTTACAATACACGAGCAAATGCCAAATCAAGTTTCAACCACTATCGAGGATCCTTACATTTCTGAGATCATCGAACTCAAACATTGGCATTTCACGACCGACCTGATTCCTAGCCAAGCAAGATGCTATATGGGAATTAAAAGCCTTCTTTGACATGGTTCCAGTGACTTACATCAATTGGATCTCAATTTCATCGGAGCATGTCTCCTTGTTTCTCACGCTAGGCCTACCACGCCTGAAAATGATGTCGAGCAAGCGATAATAGTGGATCACTAGCATGACCTACACTTACTTCTCTTACATATTCTTGACTTTTCTAAACCCAGTCTGGTGAGAGTAAGTGCACTGAGAGAGTCACATGGATGTACTCGCAAGACCACCTCCTTCACCTTTTCCAGTCTTTGATTATGAAGATTTATGACTTGAATACATGGTCAACAAAGTATGGTCATTGAAAGATTTGGTAATTCTGTACTTTTCACAGTGCGGAATCATTGAAGCGGATTTCAGCATGCGTTCGGGAGCGTCGACTTAGTAGTACAGTAGTATTCAGAATTCTGACATTTTAACTTATGGCAAAGGGGATGCAACTCGCGCTTCAAAATTCATGATCGTCCAATAGTGGGAGATATTGTTGCAGTGTTGAAGCATAGCACGCACACGTCAAATTAAAAACCTAGAATAAGTGTAAATTCAACGCAACTTTTCGATGTGACTATGTAACTATGTGACTGGTAGGTGAGAAGTTTATCTTGCCTCAACTCGGGTTTGATTTCAAGAAGTGGAGTTTTGCGAGGAGTCCCACGACTCCCACCCAAATGCAAAGAAAGTGTAGAGGAAACCAAATACTTGATCCAATCGGGTCTGAAAGCCTTCGATATGCCAGATTGTTATTTTGTGCTAGGAAATGAAAATTCCATAAGTGCCATTTTGATGACTGGAGGTTTCCATCCCTTCAGTGAGATCTTTGCGTCTGCATCTTCGAGAAGACGGCCTGGGTTTTCCTGATAGTGCTGTAGTCTTTTTTCGATAGCCTTCTTATGATACGGAAGGTTTTTCTGTCTTGCGCTAGCTAGTTTTGGCTTCCGGTTAATAGAGTCGCTGAGATCAACGAGACCTAGGACGATAGGGTTTTGAAGACCAATCTGCTCCATATAGAAAGTGGAAATGATCTCAGGGCAATCATAGATGAAAAGCTCTTCGATGGTACTGTGCATTATTAAGTCTATTACGCTGAGATGTTGATCTGTGCTGGCCGCAACTCGTCGTAGCCTGTCCTGGCGTTTACGAAGATCGATGCAAAGACTCTTGACGGCATATGCATTGCTCCAAGGGTATTCAGGAGACTCGTTTGGTGGTAGAAATGGCATTGGAGAAATTATGTCACAAACCCAATTGACATAGATTTGCGGTGGTATTGACATCTTGATCGTTCCTGCGCTAGTAGTTTGGTTTGGGTTTTGTATTAGCTGCCCCTCAAACTCGTTGCCAAATTCAAGTGAGTAGTGCTGAAGCCCAACGTTGCGTGCCTCTTGAGACGTCTGTAAAATGGGAGGGGCACGGCAATAGTGACTTTGGTAGATAAAAGGGCTTCTAGCGTATGGGAATTCGAAATCCAACGACATGTCCACAGGGACTGGCCAAATATCGATAACCCGAGGCTCAAAGCACGAATTCTTCCAGATTTTGAGGCGAAGCTCAATGGGAAGTTTTGGAAAGCAAGTGAATGTCCGAGTTGTGTCCTCACCCGTATCATCCGTGGTTGAAAGTGATGATGAGCGGCTGATGATTGAGTTTTGGTTGTTGGAATCCATGTTGGAGAGTGGAGATCGTATTGCGAAGAATTTATTGTCTGAGAGAACCTGGGATAATCAGCTTTGAAAAAGTTGCGGATACTTTGGAAGGACCTACCGAGTCAGAGACAGATCGAGACCGGCGACTGAGTTTTCTGAGTAAATATTCTTCTAGAAGCGGGTTGTGACATCTGGCGAACGAAAGTCGATGCTCTCAACCTCTCATCTTCGTCTGGATTTTCCAAGACCCACTTTCCTTTTGAGGTGCTTATAGCGCGCACTTAGCAACCTGAGTTGATCAGTGAAGAAGGTTAAGTTTGGATTCGAGATGTCGATTGGAGCTGCGGTAGTAAAGTTGAAGGCAATATGGGAGGACTATGGGAGAGGAACTTGGCGTGTGTCCTAAAGTATATTTAGTAGGTCTGGAAATCTAGAAGTGGTATAGAAACTCACCTTTGAGGCTTAGGATAGGCTGAGGGATAAGAGCTCATGAAACGTCAAGTAGATACTCAAAGCCTCAGGATAACCTCAAGAGTTAAAAAATATTTGTTCGTGGATGTTCATGGATTGAAAAGCAAAAGTGCGGGTCAGGTTGTTGAGGAACACTGGGGCTGCTCCAAAGCTCGCACGAAGGAAGCGTAAAGTATGAAGCTTCTTGGCTAAAGGGAAGGCAGAGATAAAAGCATTTTGCTTGTTCTTTCGGCGCTAGCGGTAACATATGGCAAGTCCCCACATGCAATGAAGTCGTTCGGACCTTAAAAGAAATGATAATTTCACGTGACATGGATGAGACTAGGTAGGTATCTCCTCACCTTCTTCAGGATATCTATCGCCCTTCCACTTAGCCCAGCATCCGCGTTCCATCGCCAACAAATAGGCCTCAAAGGGTCACCTTTCTCACTCCCTCGGCTCATCCTCCCCGAACGGCCACCCCTCCACCCCCCACCTCTCACCCACCCTCACCCACTTCTCAACGCCATCAACCTCCTCCCTCCCTAACCTCAATCCACACTCATCCACATCTTCGTTCTTCCCATTCCCATGAACATGCGGAAACAACCCCTTCTCCGCATTAACATCCCAACAACCCCCTTTCTCATCCGGCCCCTTCCCTTTCGCATCTTCCCACCTAACCCATTTCTCAACTCTCTCATACGGAACTCTCAAAATCCAGACATGGGACTCAGAAGAAAAGAAGGCGTTGAGCGTGCCGAGGATTTGTGCGCTAGTGCTGAAGTGGAGAAAGCCATCGCGGCGGTCGAGAGAGGAGAGTGGGAGGTTTGGTGGTAAAGGTGAGGGAGGCGGGGGTTGAGAAGGGAGGATTTTGTAGATGCATTTTGGAAGGGGTGTGGGTGTTGCGTTTGTGGACATCTTCGCGTTCTCTGTGGTTTGGATTTAGGTGAGAGTGCGGTTGAGGAAAAAAAAGGGGATGGAGGTGAGAAGCGAGAAGGGATGACGTAAAGTGATGAGGTCATGTGATCTATGTCTGCCAAATCAAAGTCTGCGGATGCTGCAAAGATTTCACCTGATTCTGAATGATGAGTATCTAGAATCTCACTTGAACAAGTGGTGTAAGGCGCTTTGACATAATTTCTTTGTTGGCTGGATGCCGAAGGGTTCAGGCCCGTGATTCTCTCTCTCTCGCGGATCTTCGTTTTCGATTGGAATATCAGATCCAGTATCGGGGCCTCTTTCGCTTGTCACCTTGACTTATTCTATTTACTTTTGAGTCTCAATAGATACATCGAGACCTAGATGCAGCATTGTCCATCCACCAAACCTGCCAGACTTGGCCCTGAGCTAAATAATTCCCACGACCGTTGACCAGTTCTGTAAACTGGCCTGGAGAAGTAGTTGTCGCTCGAGGATTTTGGTACACGTATTGTTGTGGAAGTAAAAAGATCATTTCTTGACGCTCCTAGGCCATGGCCAATCGGTGGCCTAAGTCGTCTCACATTGATCTTCGTGCTCTTCTTGACTCATTTTTACAGTTTCCGCCTCGATAGCAGTATTTGCCATAATCTCATCTTAGCTCATGTCTGACTTGTTCAGCTGGCATCTCGTGCATAACAGATGTATCTGAGGGCATCTCCTGCGGCTTCGGGGCCTCGTGATATTCTTGCGGAGACGTGGTTTGCGCATACGTTGCCTGTCCATACTGATCGTTTTGAGGTGGCTTTACTTCCGTAGACCCATATGCTGGAGGCATCGAATTCTCAGCTTTCTTCGCCTTTCTTCTCTTCAGCAGGAAGAATCCAGCCACTGCAGCGATCAAGATGACTCCAAGCGCGACCCCAACACCGATTCCTGCTTTTGCTCCAGTGCTGAGTCCGCTGCTCGAGGCAGATCCAGAACTTGATGCGGAGCTAGGGGTTCCGTCGCTAGATGCTGAACCAGTTTCTGAAGCAGATGTTGAGGTTGATTGGGCAAGTCCGGCAGTCGAGGGTTGTGCGGTCCCGGCCGTAACGACATTGATCGAAGGGCTATTAGCTCCGTAACCAGCGGACGTGTTGGGACGGAGGTCCCAATAGCAACTTGCGACTTTTGGCCATTGGAGTTGGACAAGCTGGGAACCGTTGAAAGAAGGTACGTGTGCACGAAGTTCTGGTGAATTGTTAGGAATATGGTTCTAAATGGAATATTTGATAGGCCGGGGCGACTTGCCAGTAATCAGGATATTGTTTACAGAACCTCTGCAGAATGTGTATAGAAGTGGGGAGTTGAAGTTCGATGTGTATGTTACGTTTACGGTGTCATTTTGGTTCAGCGTGAGACCATCTGTCGGAAAGAGGAATGTAACTCCATGTAGTTCACCAGACACCAGGAGCGAGAGAAATATGCCATATACTGCAAGCCATGAGAAGGGAAATGATGCCATGATACCATGATACGTTGCGAAGATCAGTGTAGACAACAAGAGTGACGCGAAGGAATGATATGAAAAGAGATGCAAAATTACGACAGGGAGGACTGGGCAGTGATAAACCGGGAAATCGAGAGCTAGCTCGGATATGGAGACTTACTTTGTACAAGCTGTGCCGCAATCTCGTTGGCAGATTTCCTGCGTTGAGGGATTCGAGGTAGCCCATTCAGCAGCGATCATCTTCCATAGCCTTGCCAAACCATCAGCGCTAGCTAGCCCTGCCACTTAACAACATGGAAATGCTGGAAAAGGAGTTTAGCTTTGATTCGTTCGGCGAGCTGCCGGCTTGGCGGAAGGGGCGCAATAATATGAATTCGTAGTGATTGGTCCATGATTGGTCCTATTATCACGTAAGGAGGACTTTCCGCAAACAACTTAACGGAACACAGCATCCGATCATCGCCGACACTGGTATTCTCGAGACTGTACAGTAACTCAGCTCCAGATATTGATCTGAACAAATTTGAGCCCTAACTTCGGATACCTTCATCTCCATAAAGATTAAAGGCGTCAAAATTATCGTACTTACAATTCTGTCGACATAAGGAAACCATTGTCGTAGATTCCAGAGGCCGCTGTATTAGCGAGCGTCGAGCAGCAGTGTTCCTTAAGCGCCAACACGTCCAGTGTAATATCTTGATCTTGGTTAGAGTTCCATACTCGTGCGTCATCCAATGGACCAACCCTTTGAAGTCCAATAGTAGGGAGACCTAGAGTGGGAGACACGCCGAAGACAGCCAATCGCAGTTCTTGGCATCTTGTTCTCTGCTTGCCTTGGTTCCCGAGCCCTGCACTTCCGCGACATAGCATGCAAGGAACTGGGATTTGCGAACCCGAAGAAAAAATAGACGCTGATTGACCTCGGATGCAATTGTGACGAGTAGAAAAGGATCGTTGGGCTACGGCTGAGAAGGCGACCTCCTTTGTTCGGATATCGTCCCGACGACTACCGGTAAGACTTCCTGCAGATTTCTTTCTTTCGCTGCTTTACTCTCGCACACCTCGGCGAAATGTACCTTGACCTCTGCAGCGAGACCGATATCGTTGAGTGGCAGTTTTTTGATCTCCGTGGTTTGAGCCGGAGTAGAATCCTATCGAGAACGGAAAGAGTTGCGAGGGATCAGGATCCAGTCCGGATCACGTGCTGTTTCTACCAAGGTATATCAGAGTGCCTAGCCACTCCTGCTTCTCTGCATTACATCGCTTCCATGCGAGACAACTCTTTAGCAACCGATGGCAGATCTTCACCATCTAGTCTCCAGCTTTATTGAAGGCTGATGCTTATTCTACACGAACATGCCAAGTCACCAGAATGAGTTTCCCAGTCTTAAAATGCGGCCGTTATCCGACTCCCATCCAAGGTTGGAATATCCTAATAGATAGGATTGCAGTACAAAATACGTATAAATCAAGATGTTGGGCTTGAAGGTTCGACGAGGAGGGCGATGTATATGTGTTATTTACCCTAAACGATCAAGAGATGATTCCCACGAACCCTATCGTACAACAAATGTCTTGCAAGCCATGTCTCACCCAGGAAGCTCGTGCCATTCATGCGTAGTACCGGCTCCAATTTCCTTCTTGTGAGCGGCATCAAGTTCCAATGAGACACCGATCCCATGCAACTCAGCTCTCCATTCTGGTCTTCCTTGTTGAAATGTATCACAGGGCAGCCCACTGGGCTTCAGTTTGCGTCTTTTCCGTCTAGCAAGGAAGAAGTAGACAAAAAGTCCAACGACTACAAGGGCAATTGACGCAACACCACTGGCAATCCCAGCCTTCTCCCCGTTCGATAGTTCCACTGGGTTGCTGGGCCTTGATGTTGAAGAAGCAAACAGTGTTGATATAACATCTGGCGAAGACATTCTTGACTCCACCTGAGTTGGTACGCTTATCAGGGATGACATAGAAGCATGGCTAGTTGGAGGTGGCATATTCATCGTTGAGGACTGTGTAATTGTTATTACAGACGGTAAAGCGGTACTTGAGAGCTGGAAAGTCGCGCTTGCCACCCCGGCTGACGACGTACTCGGCCCAATACCGATTGTTTCGATGGGTGGTATTGATATGGTAGCATTGCTGGCCGATGGTGGTGGGCCTGTGCTTGCCACAGTGGTTGGCGAGGGCGTGCTTGGGACTGTATCAAGTATCGAGCTCAGTAGAGATGGGATAAAATCGACGACTGTTGAGGATGCTTGAGATGTACTTGAAACATCATCAACGGATGAGGTTATAAAATAGATCAGTGAGGAAGCCATAACGTCCCTAAAATCCGTCCTGTTGACTAGGAGCCTTTCGATGATCTACGCAGCAGCGATTACTGCGGAAGCAGAGCTTATATCGCCTGCTGTATCCTCTGGTGTGGCTTCCGTCAAGGGTATATCAGTTCAATACAATCACACAGTCTGGTCCTGCCAGAGTCCTTTCCTCTACCTAACAATTTGAGAGATGTGTGCGAATATCATTAGGCATACGTAACAACTTTGACAAGGTAATGCCGTCAAAAGCCTACGAATCTCTTCAATTCGCTTGATTGATGCTTTAGGAACGCCGCAGCATCTGAATGCTGGATAAGACACGGTTCGACCCGAGGAGAAGAGGGCTTATACAATCGCAGATTGTGCTAGTTCGACGATGTACGCATGAGTAAGACCTGTTTGTAGCATTATTAGCCGTCTACTTTTGTTAAGTGAACGACGAAAAGAGACCAATGTGTGGTAATGAGTCACCTACAAAAGATAGTGAGGCCCCTGTATCTATCACACTGGCCTCAACACTCGAATTAAGCCTGCAGGCGAACAATTCGTCCAACACTATCGCGTCGCTGTCCCTGATAAACTTCCCAAGTGGCGGAACAGAGATGTGATGGCTTTCTGTCGAAGGAATGCTACCGTGAGAGCAACTGGAGACAAAGGCGCTGTAGTTGTCTTATTGGATAAAGCTCATCATGCTCAAAACCAAGAGAAATGCGCTTGGCTGGGAAGATCGTCGTGGCGAAGAGCCACGAGGCAATTACATCAGAATTGTTTCTGCCAGTTGAGTATTCTTGTATCTGCGACTGAGAAGGGACTGAATAGGGAAAAGGAGAAGCGTTATACTACCGGCTGGCTGCATCGTGGGTGGTGTCACAAGTACTAGACCTCAGGTACTAGACCTCACCGAGAACTCCGATGCAGATAGTCAGCTGTTTCGGGATGGGAGGATGCATCTCTCATCAAGCATCTGCCACAGAAAAAGCGGTTTGATGGAGATTCCACGCCATGGGCTGGACATCTAATGTCGGACGGGATATAGAGGCCTAGCTTCATCGCAACTTGATGGCTTCCGATGCAAGTGATAATTTGGCTCCTTGCAGTTGCCCGAGGAAACTTTTCAGCAATATCATAATAGCGCGGTTGTGATGTTGTGGTGTTTGGAAGTGGCGATGTTTGTCGTTGAAAAAGAGTTCGCGGCGCCATTCCGAATCCCGTCAGCTCGGCTCGGCTCGGCTCCGAAGGAAAAGCATCTCCGACGCAAAATCTTCCCGCTTCTTCCTTTCAATGAATCAATAATTCAATAATTCAAAATGGCGCCATCGCCGTTGCAGCAAAGAAGAACACACAACACCCTTCTCTTTCAGAAGTTGTTAAACTTACGTGAAGGGGCCAGCCCGTTCACGTTGGTTCTGGACACTTTAGAGCAGAGTGGAGGGCCTGTGGTGCGCGAGCTTGCGAAAAGGGCGAAGGTATGAGCAGTTTGGTTGACGATTCTGATTTTGTTCATAAATGCTTTGATACCCTGATATAAATGTGTCATCATGAGACATACCTTGCTTTTCTTCTCCTCGAATGACGTCTTTCTCCCTCACTCAGCGAAGAATTGCGTATCACGTGATTATGTACTTTCAATTTCGCGGCTAATAGAACATCAGATTTCGAAGAGCAAGATAATTTTCATCTCTTTCTCTACTTTGAAGAAGAAAGTGCCGTTTGAGGTTGATTCCTTCATCACAACGCGTGGAAAGTCACTAGGAGCATTGCGAACAGTAATTGTGCCCCAGCTCCCACCGCCGCCTACTACTGCGCCTACTTCATCCTCAAACGCTACGAGTAAGACTTCATTGCCTAAAAAAATGTTGCTCTAACTGACCATGGTAGGGTATCTCCTGATCATTGACGACCTTTATCCGCTTTCAAACAACCACGCTCACCACCTCTCACCTTTTCTCTCATCTCTTCTCATCTCTCCTCAGATCTCTCTGGTTGCAACATATCATACCGATATACCTCTCACGATCACTAGTACTACATCTAGCTATCAACCTTCACCACTCACCACTCTCACCTACTTAGCAACAGCAATTCTTACTGTATCATCGCTATCTCAAATCCTAGCCCAAAAACGTGCTCGTGACAAGAGTCTCCAAGAGCCAGTTTTTGGTCTAGACGAACGTCGTGAAGGGATCGTCGTGGGTCTCAACGGTACGAATAGCGTCAAAGCACCTGAGGTCGTTGTGAACATGGAGATTCGACGACGTTCAGGAAGAGGCGTGGTAGAGAATTTCGTGCTCATGCCACCTTCCACCTCGGCGTCGAACTCTAAGTTATCAGGTATCGGCGAGTTTGTGCTCCTAGATGAGCATCCTCTCTATGTCACTGCACCCATTGCAGCTGCATCAGATTCAAATGAAGTACAAGAGGATGTGGAGACGACATTTAATCTCAATCTTACAGAGAAGCAGAAGCGGGACCGAGAGGGTGTTGTGCTACCGTATTTTGATGCTCAGAAGGAGGGCGGTGCAGCCGGACCAGGAGAAGGCGGACGGATTTTGTATGAGATGGGAGCAGAAGACCGAGAGGATTTTGACGACGAAGAGGATGAGATCTAGAAGGATGGCCCTGCAAGGACTAGATTCTGACGGCATCCGCTCATCAAGCATCCGGGCCACAGCCTGCGAATATTGGCTTTTCGGATTTCTGTCTCTACGTTCGCTTCGGCTCACAGCATGCCGGCTTGTGGTAGTCACAACACAGAGATGAGTAGGGGACTAGGTAGAGACCACAGAAGCATTGATTCCGAAGGCGAAGAAGTGCGTTCTAGGCGTGATGCATGGCAGAAAATATCTTCATCCCTGAAACTCCATTCAGCTCGGGATCACTTAGCGATGGCCATTCATCTGCGAAGATGATGCAATTGTGTTCCTTGTCAGCATTAACTCGACCTAATTCTCATCAAACAGAGGGCAGGAGCTGAATGTCGCGTTCTTTTCGGGGACTGAGTGCAAGTAGCCATTTTAATAGCCGCGAGCCAGGTGGAAATTTGTTGGGCGATGTTGTAGCAGGGGAGACAAGAAAAGGTGCGGGGCGCCCCACTTTACGGAAGTACCCCGCCCCCTTTCGAGCTCGCTTAGTAGACACAACTTCAACATATTCGACTCGAGAGATCTAGGCTGATGTGTACATCATTCAAAGCTTTCACTTATTAGCAACGTGCTAATATGAGCGCAAAGACGTTGATTTGAGGACAGAACAAATCAAGTTAATGCTAGCTGCACCCACACACTTTGAGAAATGCTTTCACTGGAAGTCTTCCAGTGTTCAAGTTATTAGAGAAACACAGGTCACGTAGGCGAAGAAGAAGGAGTATCATCAGAGTTAGTGGGGGTAAGGTGCAACATTGATTATACGTTACTCTTGCACCGCTGTCAAACTTCTCATCCCCTTTTGCACCTCCCATCTGGGCCTGTCATTTTGGTAGTTTGAAGCGTGAACCTGCTTGCAAGATGCAAGTCCAGGTCCATGAAATGACCATTTGCCCTGTTTTGAGTACCATAGCCTAGCCTTGCCTTGTCCAAACATCTAAGAGATCGTTATCTCCATTGCCTACATCCCTGGGCCATAAATAGATTTGGCAGTTCCCGTCAATTGTGGGGGGTCGAACAGCAGACCTATCATGAAATAATGCCTCAAACTGTGGAAAAACGTTGGCTGAGGGAGGGCTCCATGATCCAATGCGATTGTTTAAAAAGTAAGGCTGCCATGGTCACACAACAGATTTCAGAATCCTTTTCGCTTCGTCAATCAATGAAAATCGCTATAATAATCGAGAGTTCAGCCACATGGTTGTCCCGGCGCCCCAGTATACATTGCGGCTGACGCATGTGCACTATCACGTTCACTTACTGGGATGTGATTGGAGGATTCCTTAGCTCTCCCCTCAGCTGAAAACCAGATATCGATACTGCGGGGGTTTCAAGATAGTGAGTAAGGCTAACCGCGAGGCTCCCTCAGATCAACTGGATCAATTGCAGAATATTGTACATTTCCTAGCCGGATGCAGCGTTGAGAATGAAAATACTTGGAATTGGCTTAACGCCACTTTGATGGAATTCCAAAGACTTTGACGCAAGCGCTTTCAAAGTGTGATTTAATAGCTCCGGCTTCCCACGAGTAGTATCCTCAACGACGTTACGTGCGTGCTTTTCCAACAAGGCCATGACGTTGAAAAGTTGATCATTTAGATATCTTCTATTTTGCTCCACTAAGAAGTTCCCTGCTTCAATCTTTTACTTGTTCACGCCAAAGTTGAGTCATGACGGCCAAACCTGACGAGGTCAGAGCCGGAGATGATGCTCCCATTCTAGTATTGCCGCTGTCACGGAGTATGTCTGGGCCATCTGGCCTTCATTTTCACCCAGACCCAGGCAACGAGATCCATAGTGGATGGAGTCCGTCGGACTATAGTCTTAGAGACAGAATTCGACAATCAAGCCTCCCGTTACCTCTTCGTCAAGGAAGTATCTTTAATCAAGGCAGCGGACCATCAGCCTATGACCCTCATGCTAGTGATCTTCAGACTGCTGGAACATTCATCAACCGTACGACTTATCCAAATCACCAATCCAGCACTTCGCAGCCAAATCCTATCCAGAACTTCGAACGTCGCAACAGTAATATTAGGTATGGCCAGATCGAAAGCAATCCTTACATGGGAAATGGGCCGTTGTTGGATAGTCAGGGAAGAAGGACAAGTTTTCCACAGAGCACGGCTCATCAGGATAGTATTCAAGAAACCCAACGCCGGGCTAGCAATACTCGGACTTTCAGTACCTCAGGGCGACGTGGCTCAACCGCTATGGACCCAGCTATCGAAGAGCTCCCAACGACAACCTCTTCACCCTCGGCGTCGTTAGCCAGTCTCAAATTTCCAAAGTGGATCAGGAGAAGATATTCGGCCACAGAGCAAGAACCAGGACAGGAGAGAAAACGAAGGTCTTTTTTGATCATCTGCGTTCTCTTCGTAGTTATGAGTGCGTTTTTAATTGGCTTTATTGTGGTTCTTGTCTTCGACATCAAGTCCAAGAGAAATACTCCAGAGCTAGCCTTACCAAGTTCAACAACGGGTCCACAGTCGAATTTCATGCCCATTCCAGACTCGAGCATTGGAGCAGCCGACGTCGTGATTGGAACCTACTTCTCAACAGCAGCATCTGGAGTCCTTCAGACCAAACTGGTCTACAATGACGGCAAAGGCAATCTCTGCGTTCGAACCAAATCCGGCAATGATTGGCTGAATGTCCAATGCCTCGAAGGTGCCAACCCACGAGCAGACACTCCCCTCACAGTCCTCGATTGGCTCGGAGGCCCAAGTATTTACTTTATTACCGCCGACAACTTCCTTTCGGGCATCGATCATATGCCATTGAATGACACGTGGAAGTTCTCGACGCTGCGAGATCAGAAGCGACCTACCCACAAGCAGTCTCAACTGGCATCTGTAACTTGGTTTAATGGCACGTCCTCCTGGCTTTACTATCAAGATGTCAACGAACAGCTTCGTGAGTTTGGACTTGACGATTACCGCGGTATCACGTGGAGAGATGGGAGTGTAGGGCCTTTAGGCTTGTGTCTGGCCGGGTCAGGGATTGGAGCCTCGCGTTGGTGGTTACTCTCAGATGGCACCGAGGTGCTCGAAGTGTACACTCAAGTCTCGGGCGGTGCGCTTCATGGAAAAGTCTATATGGAATCAGTCTGGAATCCTAACTTCTATGCCGTGAATGGAACTCCCAATACAGTATCAGAAGGCGCGGCACTTACATCGACTGTCGTGCATCAGACAAATTCGACGATGGTGATGCTGGCCTATGTCGCGAGTAATGGGTATCTTACTGTGCAGTCGAGAGGCACTGTAAACCAGTCGAACACGGACTTCGATGCATTCTCAACTCCCCAGAGTGTTTATCGTGGAGACGGAGGACAGACAACTGGGATTGCGGCTTTTGATTCATCGGGGCATCCGATGATTGTCTTTGTCAAGAATGATACGATCTTGGAGTTGTCAGCGCCGGATGTGGCAGCTGCTAATTGGACTACCTTTGATGTTACTTCTGCCTAATGCCGGATGAGCGATGGTGTTGAGGAGTTTGCTATTGATGATTAATGATTTTCATTGGTAAAAACTTGTGGAAATGTCGGGGAATGAGTGCCTTAATCAACTTACTGGCACGCGGGCTTGTATCAGATCGCAAGTCGACGAACGGCAGGAGTTTATATTCCAATGAAGTATTACGAGGCTTAAAAATGTAGCTTTGGTGATAACTAGATGTTTTTTACCTCGTAACTGGTAATAGTAGATAAATTCTGTGAAATAGTTGCAATCGGTAAGGATCTCGTCCGCTAATTATAATCAAGTCTATTACTTTTCTAGCCCGGTGGCTGAGCGAGGTGGCTTCCATTTCATGCACGCCCGACGAATCATTTCGTTTTCTCTCTTGACCGAATAGCCCAGGTGTCTTCGTAGGCATAATAATATCCCACGAGGCTGAGGATATCCTCATAACGAGGTATCGCAATCTCACCCTCAACCCTCTCGACCGATCACCGAATGTAAGATCCATCATGGATACTCTTGCCGCCATCGGTCTAGTCGGGAATATCGTCCAGTTTGTCGACTTTACTAGCAAATTGGTGTCGAAGGCCAGGGAAGGCTACCGCTCAGCTGACGGTGCCTTTATCGAGAACGCCGACCTTGAGACTGTGACAGCTGATCTATTGGCTGTCGCGAACAAGATAAAACCACAAGAAGTCGTTCGAATTAGAGACACGAACTTTTCTAATCTCTGCTCGTCATGCACCGATGTCGCGGGCGAGTTGCTCGCAGCTTTAGCGAAACTCAAGGTTCAGAACGGAAAGAGCAAATGGAAAAGCTTTAGGAAGGCTCTGCGAAGTGTATGGAGCAAAGAGGAGATTCTAGAAATTGAGAAACGCCTCTCATCATTCCGCGACGAGATTAACCTGCATATTGTAGTAGACTTGAGGTATGAACACCGTTGCGGTTTGAAACCCATACTTACTTTAGCAGAGAAGAATTCGATGTCGCTGCCCTTAAGCAGTCGATCGATCATGAATCCCTGAAAGCGAATACTCAAGAGATAATCGATCTCATCATCAAGGGAGAAGATATTTGCAAGAGTCAGATCGAAGATCAGACAAGCGAGATCAGAGCCATGCACGCCGAGACGAATGATGTTATTGTCGACCAGCACGATTCAACACGGATCGAGATCATGGAAGCCATTCGCGTTACTAAACAACACACCGAGGCCGAACACGATGCAACACGACAGGACATTTCACAACTCAAAGATGCAATTGCAGAGCTGAGTAATCAGATAAAGCAAAAGGACAACGAATTGAAGGAGATTTTGACTGATTTTCAAAATACACGCAGCCAAGCAAAGAAAAAGAAGTTGCAAGAAAGGGGAAATGCCGCGTCCGCGGCATTGCTTGCATTGGAAGTCATGTACAGAAGCCTTATTGTGTGTCCAAGGTTCCACGAGCCCTATGTTTGCGTTGATACTGACATCTGCTAGTCAATTCTGAAGAGCTTGCAGGAGCGAGCTAAACGGACCTTACAGCCACTATCTGTCGGCTACTCCTGGCGAGTTTCGCCTTACCCGAAATATCAAACTCGTGTTACCGAACTCGATCCTCACATAGAACTGTTACGCAGCGTTGCGAGCAGTGTGAATAGTTCAGTTTCGTATAGTTTTATAGATTATATATATGTATGTAGTGGTGATTTTATTAGTGGATACGTACGAGTAATAAAAACTCAACGTATGTACTAAACTACTTGTATATTACCATATTAGCTTAATATTAAGAAAATCGTATAAATATTAAATTTAATTTTTAAAAAGAAAAAAATATATTTTAAATAAGAAATAATAAAGTAATTTAAAAGTTTATTATATTATGTATGGAAAAGCTTGAATGGTATAGACGGAGTAGAGCGTTTGCTTATATAGGGCAAAACTACTCGCAACACTACTGTTATGGCGACCCTCTCCAAAGGAAGATATTCCGGGTCAAAAATTAAAGCCTGCGCTAGTCAATCCTACCGTATGCACGAACGCGCCTTTTTGGGCAGGATCGCCGTATGACTCCGCGTGCATTTTATATTAGGCATATTTCTACAGGAATCTTCACTCTAGAAGCTCACTGGTAGACACCGATGTTTTGCATTTCACATAGCCACCGCTTCAAAACAGTTCAACATGTGATGTACCATTCACCAATTCAAAAGGCTTGACTCTTCAGAGTTCTTTCCCTGGAGCGCCAGCAATCTGGATTATGGCCATCATCGTGTCAGGGATGTCTGCTTGGCCCTTCCCCATTGAAAATGTTTCTAAAGATCGTATCATTTACGAGATTCTGATCGAAGTCTTCAAATCTACCGAGGATGACAGTAGTCTCTTTATTGATACAGGCTCTCGAGTACAAGGTTTACAAACCAATATTAATTTCTGGAAACTTCACGCACGCATGCGAGGACTTGATTCAGTGATAGATGGCCGCTTTCGCGATTCCGAGCTGTCGCGTGAAGATTTCTCATGGACCAAAACATCTCCTCTTATTCTTGATTAGGCAACCCATAGGAATGGCCCTGAATTGCATCAATCCATTTTGCTAGGTCATCCACATATTGCGACAAGCAGGTTGGTAAGGCAGGGACTTTATACGGGTATCAAAAATGGGATTGGACCATTACCGGGGGCCTAAGATTGCTAGACTCTCCTGGAAAATAAGTTAGAGCCCTCATTAGGGTCGAAAGTTATAGTTGAATTGATTAAAGTGTTTGGCTACTTAACTACATTTTTGTCTACACAATTCGCTCTTGCGTTATATGCTCTAGCTCTTTCGAAGGCCTTAAATCTATCGAAACCATTAATCAACCACTCCAATTGTTTTCAGTTTAATCTTCATCTATTCAAACTTCCGAGGAAACTCGGGGCCACTAGACTACATACTTAAGTAAGCGATAACATTTTATTACCTCACTGTTAACTTTACCTATAGCTCATACACGCGACATTCCGTGACTCGACTTACACTCGCTGTGCCTCATCTTCGCCAAGACTCGCTACCACTACCACTACCACCCCTTTTCCGAGTTAATACCATTGTCCACAACGGAGCACAAGGGCGCGACGGGATATGTTTACAGCATCTCATTAGAATACCCAAGTTCGGTAGGTTCAGGGGGACTCGCTTACGAGGTTAGGCGTTCGCACGCATTTTAAGGGGGATGGTGAAATCAGCATCGAGAGAATTCGATGTGCTTCAATTTACTCCAAGCGGTCAAGATCTTATTGCCTTTTGTCGACTGTTTTTTAAGTGTATTTTTTCATCTGCTGTTTCTTTGAAAGAAAAAAGTAAGTTTGCTAGTAAGTAAATTGGGATAGAACTTGAGCAAAATCTAAAAGTTTTCTTTGTAGCCGCCAAATTCGAATCTCTCAACTCAAATTGACCACCTCTACATTAACCCTGACTCTCAATTTCGGCGCTTAAGGTGGACACCGATCGAGTCCAGGATCGTGATCGAACCTGAAATGACTGCAACCAGACAAAGATGATATTGGCTTTGACCACTTAAGAACCCCAGCATATCTATACTCTAACTAGGATTGTGGAGTAAAATTCAAGTTTACTAAACTAGGCCGCCCTTCTCTCTTGAGGGACCATTAGGGGATTCTTACTAAAGATTTAAATAAGGAGAGGCAAAAGGGAAAGGGGGTTTGTAGCCTCGAATTCCAAATTCGCGGGCATTGAGGAGATGAAGAACTAATTGGGGTTGGGGAGGGGAAATAGCTAGGATGGCAACGATCGTTCTCGTAAGGCACAATTTTGAGTAGTGGTGTATCTCCCTACTATTATATTTTGCTTAAGCTTTTTTCCCCGTCTCCAGAATTTCATTCCAAACTCACTCATTTATTGGAAGGACGTTCAAATACTAATTAATTGTACACTCTGATCCAAAAATAAGGTAGACTTCACAAGCAACAAGAGACGATCGATCATTTTTTTTTTCATTACTCTCACTAAGAACTATAAAATACTTTATCCGATTTTCTCCTATCCTAAGTGAGTTCTATGAAACTTCCATCCCGCCTAACCTAAAACGTGCACCATCATCAGCGTCACCTCCCGGCAGACTGTCTCCATATATTGGCTCGACGAGGATTTTCATTGTCTGACTAGAATCGCTAGATCTCGTGCTTTTCATGACTAGTTTGAGCCGCTCTGCAAATGTTTCTCTCATCTCATCCCAATCGACCTCTGCGTCTTGCTTGATTACATATTTGAGATCACCTTTGGGTGTTCTGAGTTCCAGTCTGATCTCTCGAATCCCAGATGTTTTTGTTTGTGCCGAGAGCTGTTCAATGAAAGTGGCAAGCGAGTTTTCCCCGGTATGGCCATCTTTCTAACGCTCTTCGACGAAACGGTCTCCACGAGTTATAATCCACAGCAGGATTTAACGTTTTTTGGGGTTGACTTTAGGGTGTGAATCTGCTTTATGAGCAGGGGAGCCGTTATGTGCCTCAGGAAATCCCGCATATGCTCCCACCAGACTTTTTGAACCAGGCTGCGAAGCTGAAGGCTTCGCCAAGTCCACTGGTGGTAGCGATTTGGTTGGAGCTTGAGCGCCGAGAGAGAGTCGAGGCATTTGAGAAGGATTGTCTTGCGTTTCGGGTAATGTATCTTGCGTTTGTGTTTTTTTTTTTGCCAGGGTTTAAGAACAAAAGATCACCCATTTCGTTCGTTCCAACTATTTCACAGTACCGAAAAATGGCATGATTTATCTCGTACTCAGTCGCTGAGGTGCGATGGTATCTCAACCAACGAAACACCATGTCTTTGGGTGGAGCCGAAGAGCCATCGTCCCACGGAAGCATGGAGAGTAATTCGTAGTAACTATATGTATGACGAGGCGATGGGTATGCCGGCTCCAGCTTTGAAAATCGCTGACATGGTTCCGATTGTGCGTGTCGTGTGAGAGAGAAGCAGGCGTCCTGGACCGGAAATAGAGCATTGATGTTCTCTATATCGGCTCTAAAGGTTATTGGTGGCAGCGGTGGCGGCTGGAGAAGGGACTTGGCGAAGAGCAGTTTATGGATGTTAGATAGTATAACTCCACAAAATAAATCATCGCTGGCCAGCCATCTCCCATATCTGCTCTTTCTCTATTTTGGTGTTCTTCCACATGTAGATTGTACAACAGTTCGTCCAAGTAGGCACTTGACACAAACCTTTCCTTAATCTCCTTCAATCCAGCTCCCTGCTTTCCATAAAAAACAGAGGCTTTGTACAGTAGTTTTAGTCTTCCATACATCTCCATTGCCTGCTCTTGGTCTCCCGGTGGGATGGTAGCTCCAATTCCCCACCTTAGAAGCTCAAATTCGGTGACATTAGGGTCGTCTTCGGGCCACTTCTCTTGGAGGTCGTGGTCGGGGCTCGTGTCTGGAAAGGTGTCTTCTTCGTTGTCATTCTTTTCAGGTTCCTCGTGATCAATGGAAGAAATGGCGTTGCTTCGTTGCACGCTCAGGCCCGGAGTGTGTGTTGGAGTGGAAGAGGCGCCATCCGATAAATGATCAATTCCTCGTCTTTTTCGGGCTGGTGGAGCAGAGAAGCTAAGGTGCCTTTTTCGCGAAGCCGGGTTTTTAAAGCGCATCTGCTTCTTTTCTTCGGGTAGTATATAAAGATCACCCTGCCTCCTAAAGTTATGACGACAAGCAATCCGATCAATACCCACTGGACAACACCCTCTCGGGACCAACTCGCGTATCCCTTCGATAGTTTTTGGACCGCTTTCCAGAGCTGACACGACGAGTTCGGGAAGTGTTCTCCTTGAATCGCGAGGATCTTCTTCTGCTCCTTTTTCTGCCGCTTCGCCCATGAATCTTTTCGCATCCAGCTCAACTGCATTCCTGCAATTATTGTTGACAACCCAAAGGTGGCTGGTACGTGGTTTATTTCTGTCCATGGTCTCTACCCTCTTACCCTCTTTATGGAATAGACCAGACATCGATAACGCCCGAGAAACGTTAGTGAGTACTTGGTTCCGGGGCCGACGATCAGCTGGCGGAGACATACGAATCATCGATGCGTATATGTCAGAACAAGTCAGAGCCTCGAATTTTGCGTTATAAACGATAACATGGATCAGTTGCACGTAATGCACGTAATCCATTTGTTTCGTCTTCTCGACCTCTTTCAAGTCATCAGGTTTCGCCTCAAAAAACGTGTTGGTGGTTCTGAGAGATCTTAGTATCGACCGATTAGCTCTGTGCTGGTCTTCCGGCGGGGGCGGGATATTTTCGAAGATCCAACAGGCGATTTCGGAGTGAGAGGGTAGTAGAGGGAGTGTTGCCAGAGCCTTGGATATTTTATCCCGCCACGGAGAGGCTTCCAAGATCTGGAGATTGTCATCCTTCCACCAATCTCAAGCGCTTCTCTACACGTATGAAGGTCTAACTCATTCCGTGAAAGAGAATACTATTACAATTAGCAGGACGATGTTTAAGCAGATTCGTGACGTACAAGTTGTCGCAATGAGCACACGTATAAGGGCATAGGTCACTATGTTGCGTCAAGTAGTAGCAAATGTATTCAAGCACCTATATCGGTGTTAGCCTGGTACGACGTTATTACTAGTGTTAATACATTTGTATAGGTATAGTTACACTCGGTACAGCTCTGAAGTGCACGATGCTGCGGCGATCCTGAAAGATGTCCATTTAAGGCATTCGAAGATGTAAATCTGTATGATGATGATAAGTACGGTTGCCCGCGAAACACCGACCGAGTGTTGACTCGCCCCGCTCCACAAGGTTCACAACGAAAGATTGGGGTGGGTAGGTGTCGTGGAAGGTGTTGCAAAAGTTCCTCCCGCGATGAAAACTCCCTACTACATTCGGAGACAAAACAGCACGGTAAATCTTTTCGGTACTCCTTGGAAAAATGAGATTTCACCTCTTTTATGGTTGCATAACTACTAATACGGTATCAGTTTCAGTTTGGCTTCACAGGCAACTACGTACGTTTCTAGGCTGCAGAAGGATGTGTATCTTACTGGAGAGTGTTGTCGATAGTGTTCGTAATATTCTTTGTCCTGTTAAGTATAAGACTTGGAACTGAAGAGCAAGCAAATTGAACCTTACTGTCTTGAAAGCAGCAGAGCATTGAAGACAATTGATTGGAGCAGTCTGCATGCTTCGATCATGTCCTTTTATCCGGATATGAGTTTTCAACCCCCCCACTGTGAAGAACCTGCCCTCGTTCAGTAATAGTCGTCTCACAGATTATAGGGTATGACGAACTTTAGACTATGGGTGTTACATTTGTAAAGAAAGGCTCCTCGGTGTACTCGTAGAATGTGCTGCTCTAATCTCTTGGGGTTTTTGCGATGCCCACAGACGGTACAGAACCAACCATTCTGAGCCAGCTCTATTTCTCCTTCCATACTTGCACCGCTTGTGAGGTGCACATCTGCAAAGGTATCTTGGGTAGTCTTGACGCACGACAGTGGCGACTATTGCTGCGAACTGTGCCTGCATCTTGAGTGATATAGTGAATGGATTGTTAGCGTTTATGTTTGGCGTAGGGTTATTGTTGTTGTTGTGACTAAGGCGTTAACTTTCTAATCCGTTGCCTTTTGGGAATTCGCTTAGAGCTATTTCGGTAAGACGTTTTTGTAGATTTGGGTTGCTTAGTATTTCCTGAGTGCTCGCAAGTGAAGGTGGAGTAGTCGTAAAAGATTCGCTTGTATTTGTTTTTACTTTTATTAGTGGTAGAAATAGTCGAAGAAACTTTCGTAAGTCCGTCGTAAAGGTTTACTTTAAGTGTCCCGGTAATATGGGTCCTCAACAAAGTTCTTTCGACCCGAACCAGAAGAGGCACCACTCATATCCGACGGCGCGACCGATGCGGCGTGTAAGGACGCCTGTGAGTCGACTTGAGAATTAAACTGCGCATCGTATTCCACATCTGCTCCGAACGAATGTGACAGGGGGGTGTTGGTGGTATAAGGAATCCCTGAGGATCCCGTGCGAACTCCACATCCGGTGCGGCACCAACTGACTTTATAAGTCTCCTAGGGACTAGGTCGCGATCTGAGCGAGCAAGAAGAGTATCCGATAAGTATTGTCTTTCTCGGTACGGTTCTAAAACTGAGCCAAGAACAGTATCCCACCGGTAGTCTGACTCTGAGCCAGACTCGACCCACTGAATAACAAAACTATCGACGGACTCAGGACAGTATCGTTTCGGGGCAGAACTCGAAGGGACGAGAAATGATGCGTGGAGACGCTTGATGGGGAGAGGCTGTTGTTGTTGCTGTACAGTCTGCACGAACTTCATTAGCCGTTGACTGGCATGAGGGGATGTTGAAATACCTTGGCCTCCTGCTCCTCCTCAGTCTCAATTCGAAGTCGCTTCGTCGTGCCAGGCCGTGACAAAGGGTCAGGCTCGTCGAGATCTGCGAATGAGCGTTTTGATGGGGCCGGAAGAGGTGACTTCGATTCTGTCGAGGATCGTGAGGTGTTAATAGTTGATGTTAGATGAGGATTGAGAAGCGTTTGAATTGTTGGTGTGTCGCGAGGAGAGTTGCTGGCAGATCTGATTTGCTCGCACATGCTCAATCCCAATCAATCTACTAGGCATTTATCCAGTCGCGATGTCTGGTCTGGACGTTCCTTGCGAAGCACTGCGCTTACGAGGAATGAGTCAGAGTTTATCCTCATGAGCTAGAGCGGGGCAGTTGCATCAAAGCTGAGCCAACGGCCCCGACTGCATGCAGGTGGGGAGCACATGGGGCACATTCGCCCCAAACACTGCTGCAGACGCTGCCCAATTATGCTGTGTCTGGACCCCGATCTGGAAACAGCCACCTGCCATTCGATTCCTACCCATTCCTACCCAACCACCCAGATAAGGAAGAGCGCGTGGGGAGTGGATACGGTATTAGAGAAGGCTCAAGAAGGAAAAGGCATAAGGATGATTACGCTCGTCACTCAGAACTCACCGAGTATGGTCTTCATGTAACTTGTGTGTCCATAGAAGCAGCGTCTTAATTCATTTTTTAGTGCAACGTTCTTCATACTCGGCCTCTCCGTGTTAGGAAAACAGTCTCGTGAGGGTGCGTTCTTTCTGAATACCAAGTCATTGTTATGCCATACTATCCGACTCTCGACCACGTTAGCCCTCTCAAGCTTTTGATACAAGCCTGCTTAATGGACGAAAACTGCTGCTACTAAACCGGCCACCCATCTCCATTGCTCATGGTCAGCTTCCCGCCCCTCACCAGTTTTCCATCCTTACAAAATCTCGCGTCGCAAGTATGTAGAAGTAAGCGGCAGTCATTCCAAACGTTGGTGAGTTACTCGGCTCGTTGTACCTGTATTGGATGCTCGCCTCATGGAGTTAGGCTCGTATGCGTCGTCGTCGGGCCCTCTTGCGTTGTACGCTTTCCGATTTGACTTCAGCTGGGCTCTACTCGGTGAGTCGGGGTCCTGCACCATGCCGATGCATAATCCAATGAGGACCTCCTTGGAGAGATGTCCCAAGGGTTTGTGCTTCCCTCTCGCGCTACTGTAAATGCTTAAGCATGGTGGATCCATGCTTTGTTATCCAATCAATAAGTCAATGGCGAAGAGGACATCCCTTGCCGCTATCGTTCCAGAGCTTTGCTACATCTTGGACGGACAAAGAGCTCGCGTGATCAGATACAACCATGTGATCAATTAGGAGCATCTCGAGATTGGGCATCTTCAGCTTCACTGCAAGCTTCCATAGGCGAAATACAGCATCCAGATTTACCGCAGAGAGCTCTCCAGTGTAAATAAAGCTTTGAAGGAGGCCAAATGCCTCGCTCAGGAGAGGTATCTGGAAGCTTGAAGCCGAGCTTAACACGGTCCATATTCGTGTCGAAATCTTGGCAATAAAATGGGGAGTGAACAGAAAGAACATCTTTATAGATAGTGAAAGGTACTTTTTTAGAACCAACCTCAAATAGAAAGAATTGAAAATGAGGATCCCTAAGATACATTAGACCGTACCCTGCAAGTGCTAGAAAACCTACTGCCAGAATTTTGGGCCTAAAGAACATCTGGCAAGAGCGCCGTCTGCGCTGGTGTTCGTACTACCTGGCATCAGTAGGTGGTTGTCAGAACTAGCTGAGTTGGATGCTTTGTTGAGTTCTCGCACTTAGTTGCGGTAGAGATTCAAAACTTCGGGAGAAGTTCGAGAACTGGTGGCTGAAAGGATAAGGAGATGGAGCAGGATAGAAAGGGGATAGCAAGAGGACTTTTTGATACTTTGTCATGGAAGGAGTTGGCGTTAGTAGCCTTAACCTTAGGCGTATCAGCAGCGCTGCCACTTTCCCGGCCTAACCTCCGCCTCTCCTCCGCCTAACCTTGCCTATCCGTGCGTAGCCTGAGCTTTTTGAAGGTTGCCTAGTCTTCTCCTAGCCCGTCGAATTAAGTCTCCTAGCGTTGCCTGTGGGTTAGCTAGGCTAGGTCGGGAAGGGATAATTTACTAGGTGTAAAAAAGGGGGCAAGTACACGTGCTTTACGATGCACGTACCTATTTCTCGAAGGGATTTATATAATTTCCGAGGTAAAGACACGACTTTACTAGCCTTCCTACTTCTACCTAAAATACATATAAGCCTTGTCTAGCCTTGCCTAAAGCTTATTTCAAGTTGCCTTCCTTTGCCTAGCCCGTAAGTCCACCTCTCCTTACCTAGCCTAGGTCCAGGCTAAGGCTAGGCTGGGATTTTGGCAGCGCTGCGTATCAGATGTTCCGGTGTGAGTATATGGGTCAATACAGCTGAGATCTTGTCAACCTTCTAAAACGCTGTGGTTTGTTAAGTTCCCCCCCTCCACCCCCCTGATCCATATGTTAGTTTCTTGCTACTCGGTTATTTTGCTGTAACTTGAAAAGAAAAGATCTTATGATACTTTGAACTTTCCTATTGTGGCTATTGTATTATAAGCGATGGTTGGAACAGAATGTAGTGGTGACGAAATGGATATTGGGAATCGAGTGTCAGTGAGGTTGGAGAAGTCGATAGGGGTTGTTTCAGCCGCCGCTGGGCTGGGGAGAGGGTTGGCGTAGCGGCTTCACAACAGAAAAACGAAGGAGGCTAGAGGATAGTAACCCATCTCAGGTTGCTTAACCAATATTGCACCGTCACTTTGTAGATAAAACGACAGGGTTAGTAGCAAGTCTCTTTGGGGCGCAAGCAAGAGGAGGATGCCTCATGTCAGCCATCACTAGCTCGATATCAAGGATAGCTAGTTTTAGAGGCTCTCGCATCAAGCTCCAGGCCCTCGCATTTTTCGACACTAGTTCGTTCTTTGAGCAATAAATAGCACATAAGAGCGGAGCAGCAACAGAAAACATAATCCACAGCCCTCCTTTTGCCCAAGCCCGCCTTCGTCTTACTCTTTATAATTTTCCAGGTCTTCTCGTCGCACAAGTAAATGAAATCAACGCAGTTTTTCAGCCGTGCCACCTGCACTTTTTGATCCCATATCCAACCTGGTAACGCGACCGACCTAATCTGCTCGACTCAAAGAAATGTTCGGAGTGGAAAGCAAAGGATCTCGATTAGTCTAATAATCCATTTTTGTGGCTTAAATATCACGGATGGGATCGAACGATAGCACGCTAATGCTGGGTTCACCCTCATCGTTGGCTCCTGATGGATTGTCGGTTGGCTGGTTCGCCATAGTTGTCTCTACGTCAACTCTGTTATCTATGCAGCTCCATACATGCAGGTTTCATGGAAACCCACCTGGCTCAGGTTCAGACACTTTCCTTGCTCGCAAGTGTTGGCTTACATGCCACTCTGCTAGCCCGTTCTGGTCCACCCAGTTACCACCCCACCACTCTACAGATGTCTTCACCCAGTCACGAAAAGATTCCTCGAGCTCCTGTCGCTCTGTTTCCTTGGGCTTGGCCGAAATATTAATTTTTGAGAAGAACGAGCGACGCTCATCCTGCGAGTAAGTGTTAGGCAGCCGATCATGATCGAGATAAAGGTTCTCACAAGAAACTCCCGCCACCATCTCCCTATCTTCCATCTCTCGTTTTCCGTAACGAGTACCATCTCGGACTGGACCACATTCGACCTGGTCGAGCGCTTTATAACTGCCATCGTAAGGTGGAATGAAATGTTTGGTGTGTCTGGGCCAAATTTTCTTGGGCGACGACCGTTTCCGCTTCCGCCTGCCTGCCTAATCGGCAAGCCATGTGACCGATGGATGCAATGCAAGCGATGCACGCGAAGACAAACCTTAGGTATCACTCGTCGTGCACGGCCCGCCCGCTGCTGCTGTCATGCCAGGGGTTCGGCGAGAATTTTAACAATGCAACTGGCGCACGCCAACAGGAAGGGAAGATTCGATAGTAGCTAACTTGACTTGACCAGGGGGGCACGAAAGCTTCACGCCGTAGATCGGCGATCTCGCTGCCTCACCAAGTCACTCATGGGATGAGACCCTTCAGTATGGCAAGGCAGTCGAAGATTGATATGTTTGTTTGGACAATTTGTCTTTGCCAGACAATCATTGAAAAGGAAAAAGCACTTACCGACTTCCCAAGTCCATAGTGTCGTTTACGCTGAAGGTTTGTTTGCTGAGGAAACTCTAAGAAAGAAAATCCATCTTTGTCCATTGGCCACACCACGTACGGATCCCGGCACCAGGCATACTAACCCCGTAGCCTGCACCTTGCATGAAGGCAGCCAACATTAGCAGCCAGCTAAATAGGGGAGAGAGGGCTGTCTTAAGATGAAAGCCTGGCTTTGGATGGAAATCGGCTTCAGAACTCGGAGGGAAAAACCACCATACTGCGGCTTATACAGTCGCGTGCAAAATTGGCTTCGCGCCCTTTCACTGATCCATGTTCGGTGTTGACGCTGTAGCTCATCCAGAATCAACAAACGAGAATAGTAGAGCTAAGAAAAGATGGTCCTTCTAGAAACGGCTCGGTTATATAGTTGACAAAATCGGCTTATACTTAAATTACATAGAAATTAATTCGCCAAGAATTTTTATGGTAGTATAGATAATGGCGAATATAACACGCTTATCGAAAGATGTAGGGGATGTAATAGCAGCATTGATCAGTCCATTAGCTCGAGCAAGTCTTGGCGGAGCTGTTACAGAAGTAGGTCTTCGATTCAACTTTGCAAACGCGGATAAGAAGTCTGCACGAGTCTGGGATATGATGTTTAAAGACGAAAAATGGATCAAAGAAATCACAAATCTAAAGTACGACAATACATCTCTACCAAATCCTACTCTTATACGGCATGATCTTGTTAAACTCTATTATAGATCTCTTACTCCAGTATATATAGCTCTTTTGGTGTTTAATTGGAGCGGCGATAGTCGTTATCTTAAAGAGAAGTTCTTTGCATCACTAAGAGAACACGATTGTAATAGAGAGGCATATGAAGTTCGATTTAAAATTTCCAATATCACCCTTAATATCTATGACATTGTCCAAAGAAACGCATGGATTGAGATGGGAGACCTAAGCAGACTCTTTCACTATCGCAGACGGAAATTACAGACCGCTACGTTATATCACTAAGACGCTAATCCCAAACGAATTGGACCAGAGGAGATAGGTGGGGTTCGTGGTATATCAATTAAGAACAAAAAGTATATTAAGTTATATGCACTCTTCAATTAAAGTTCGGTGATAGATTGCCTGTATACCGTGTTCTACGAAGGTATGAAATATCTATAAGACTTGCCAATATTAAGACAATAGAGGAACGTGGAGGGAAATGGGTTACAAGCTGGAGATTGGCTAGAGCAGGAGAACGCGAATGGTGGCCTTAACATCCACACCATCAACTGAACGACTAAAGTAACGTCACTACCCTTGACACTCTGTACTCAGACTAGCCATGAGATTCCACTGCTCTTATTGCACTAGGCTTTCAAGGGCATCAAATCTGCCTTGATAAGACTTAGTAACGGTGCGGGGAGTCGTTTGATGATTCGAATCACGTGATAATGCCCCTTTTCAAGCTCGGTTACCACTTTTTGGTGCCCTCTTCAGAACCAGATTGACGATCGCATCCAGTGCCAAGCAAATGATTCCTGCCAATTTGCAGCTGGAGGGTGGTTGAGGTGAGAGGAAGGCCCATTTCTCTGACAATGGGAATTCATGCAGTGGGAAGCGTTTGTCGATGCTAGTCTCTCATAATTCAGTAAACTCCCAGCACTCATCCAAGCCATGACAGATTAAGGTTATCTTGTGAAGAACGAGCGGCTCTCACGCTGCCATCCATTTAACTGGTGGCCGTGACACTCGCCCACTGCGCGTCGTAACCTCCACCAGCGCAGGCTGTGATCGTCGTGGGGATTGTGCGTCTGAAGATCGCTTTCGCCCAACCACGCGTCGTCGCCATGCCGCCACTGATTTCGCGTTGGCATTATCGAATCGTTTTGCCTTAGATACCTTCTGCGGATGGGGTTGACGGCGTGATGTCTGTTGAATGGAGCAAGTTCATAGGTGTGCAGAGAGTAGCAGATAGCTTCATTAGAGAATCTAAATACATGAGGGCAGAGCCTAATCTTATAGCTAAACTGATGTCAAGAGGTGTGGGAGTAGCAGAAACCCCTGAATTACAACATTAGTTTCAACAATGTCTGAGTGGGAGGACTGAAGTCCATCGCAGGAGGTGTGGGCTTGGGCGCAGTATACGGTGCCTTGAGCTTCTGGCGTCGCACACCTCGTTTCTGGGTCTGAGATTTCGAAATCCTCGGTTCGCCAAGGACTGAGTGGGCTTTTGGTTGGCTTTTCCGACGGTTGGAAACAGAGGCCCGTCGGACTGCCTTCGGTAGCACCACCCTATCATCACGATCTTCGACGGGCGCCAGATACCCGGGATCCATTGCTATGCGCTGCTGCTCGGTCCATTGCAGGAAATACCTCTCCATCTCCAACTTCCGTTCTTGATACTTCCATCGTTGGTTGTACTCCATAATTTCAATCGCTTCTTTGGATACTGCAGTGTCTGCACTATCGGCTTGCTTTTGAAGCTCATCCATGTCATCTTCTTGAACGCGCAGCTCCCTCTCGAACTTTTCAATGCGAGTATGAATATGGTAAGCCTGGAACTCAATCCAGTCCTCCAACTTCCGATCGTTTTCTTCCAGGTTGAATCGCATGCGCACATCTCCCCTCAATCCATTTTTTGTCGACGTTCGCGAACGCGATCTACGTATTCGCTCCAAGGCCTGTTTTTCTCTCATAGTCATGTCGGACCCTCTTCTGGTAGCCGCGGAATCGTCTCCAGTCCCTGAATTGGGCTAGGAGCTCGTGATTATCATTATCAGAGTTGAATTTCCAGTATAATATGATTTTCTGATATTCCTCGGGAACATCTCGTAGGGGGGTCTGAAGATCGGGAGGATAGCAAGGAGGGCAGCCGTCGGCTTCTAGATCTTGCCGCGCTAAGATCTCAAAATATCGATCCTCGATAAGCTGTTCTTCCTCAGTTCGACTCGGTGGTGTGGGCGCCCGGCTATCAATGAGGTGCTCCTCTATATCAACGCCGCACGTTTTTCTTTCAAAGTCATTGACATTTTGTGACTGTTCAAAAGCAGTCATTAGGTAACTTTTGTAATCGTCCAGGTAGGAGAATCCGTAATGATATGGTAGAAGGTTTCTGCGATATCACAACGTTAGTACAACGAATAAATAAATAGGAGTAATAATACTGACGATAGCGCATCCTCAAGAGCCCTTGGATCAAAATCGGGTTGGATCATTCCTTCTAAGAAATCTTGCCTTCCAGGCGCGAAAGAAACGCCATGTTAGCGTGGTTCCCTTGGAGAACTGGGAAGATATCCTACACGTACTGTAATCTGGCGATGATTTGAGCTCGCTGAGACTCGTTGAGGTCTTCAAAGCCCGGAATTCTGATTGTTCTATCCATCGGAGGCAGGCGTTAGCATGGAAAACCGGGAATGACGGTGATAAGCCAGCACGTACGTCACTTTGCCCGTTATAACATTGCCGGATGTTACGATTCGATGGGCGAGGAGATCATCAATAGAATCAGTTGAAGAAGCCATGGCGGATAGGTAAGGCAAGATGGTGGTGGTGAGATGGTGGTTGCGGTGAGATTGAAAGTGGTGAAAACCTCCAAGGCAAGCCTAACTCGTTGGCGGGGTGTTTCACGTTCCACGACAGTTGGCGCCAACCAGACGCATCATGATGCAGTCCCTCTCGTATCCTCTGGACCAATCCTTCAGTTGGCTCGCTGTTCTCGACGCCTCTTTTAGAAACCGTGCCGCCTATATCAACAATGGAGCGCCCCACTCGCCCTCGACCATGTTATACTAATAATTTTTATTTTTATGCAAAATCATATAAAATATTTAAAGTTATAAATATCTACTTACGAGTTTTGAACTTCGTTTTTCAAGCTTCGGTGCGAGCTTCGAGCTCAAGCGTCGGTTACGGCATTGCATCCGGAGCCTATTGCCTTGTTTTGAATTTTAACCCTTAAATATAATAAGCTAACGACTGTATGCAATGCCGCTATCGACACTCGACACTCGAGCTCTCAACTCGCAGCTCGAAGCTCGATACATATAAATACCGACCTTCCCTCCTTCCCTCCTTCCCTCTCCGTCTCCGTCTCCCTCTCCCTCTCTCTCTCTCTTCCTCTACAACTTATACAATATATAATACTTATAATATAACAATTTTAACGTGCTTCTACGTGTTTTTGCCTATTTTAATGCAGATTAGTATAAAATTAGTATAGACTTGTGTATGGGTCCGCCAAGCAACCCATGGGTAGGGTCTAAGAAATTTGAAAAACTTCGTGGTGGGTACCCGACCCATGGGTCAGGTCCAGTTTTCTGATGGGTATCCATTGCGTAGTGCACTCTCAAGGCCCTCGTAGTAGGAATGTTAGAAACTCCTGAACCATGGGCAAGCTTCTCGACCGTTGGTGAACATCTAGAAGCTGTCCGACAGCTAGTAATCTCAGAGGACGACTTAATGCATCTCATACAGCCCTTAAGCTCAGAAGTAGTCTCAAAACTCTCTCAGGCATCAATCGCCAATTTCTTTTGCCTCGGTGTGTCTCAATCCTAAGATCCATGGAACGGCTTACTTCTCCTCTACTCCCGAGAACACTAATCTATAGATCCCCTCACTATCCGGGACAATCGCTGAGCAACCTCTTTCAAACGTCCTTCTAGCATTCTTGGCTGCGTGCCAGACAGCTGACAATGCGTCTGGCAAGTTTCTAGGAGACGATCCATCTCGCTCGCCAGCTTGTTTTAGGTTGTGGACGATCCGCATGTGTTCGGAACATTATGGAAAGCGGAGGCGTCGGCATCGGCTCTATTTGCTAGCATTTATGACAGTTTTGTAAAAGGAATGGGAGTCGAGGAGCTGATGAAAACGAGTCTGATAGCGAGTGCTTGGCACGATGACATGGTTGAAGTCCGCAAGCTGGATCCGGATGAGGTAGTCACTTGGGCGACTTATGTGCATTTTGGACGTTGAGATGGTAATTGCAATTCTAACAAGTACGAAACTAAATCTTGGACAATTAATGACATATACTTACATTGATATCAAAACCCGGTTGTTGCAAATTGCACTTGAGAAGATGACGAGGATAACCCATGGTTGCCATCTACCTTCCCAGCTACTGCCACGACCGACCTTCCATCCACGCTTTCCGAATCACGCACGCTATTCTGATCACTCCCTGGGCCATCATCATGCACAACGATCTCAGTCGTCAAGACCACAACCGAACTGTCTTTGTTTGTAACTTGGTCGCTTATCCCATTCCCAGGTCTCCCTGAATGAACATATGCACTGTATCCGTCTCGCTGCTCATTGCGTCTACTTTGTCCATCTCGTCTGGTACCGTCAAAAGTTTCCATGTGTACGCCTCTCGCCTCCCTAGTTTGGCTGTTGCTATGGATATAGACACCACCCTGTCCCGATTGTGTAAGGCTGACTAGGCGATTAAGAATGCTGAACTCAAGCTTGAGTTTGAGGCTATACACCAGTGCTTTGTACGCGGTCTGAATATCATAAAGGCCGGAATACTCGAGGCCGAGGATCGTGATGTCGAGCATGACAATAATGGCATTGACATAAATGAGATGAGTCATGACCTGGCGGGTCTGCTTCCCTCTGATATTGCCCTCTGGTCGCAAAATCTTGATAGTGTGCACGATGTATAGAATCGAGATGATCGTTTCCTGGATGAAGAAGATAGTGACTTGAACTTTTTCGTAGATCGAGTATGGTATCAAAAAGGGGGCAGGGTTATTTGAGTTCGCACCGTACACCATGACGGCAATAGGAGTGTAGCAGATGAAGGCGTCGACTATAATCATCACCAGCACGAGTCGGAGTTGAGTCGGCTTCCAGAGTATAAGGTGAAGTCGGGAGTAGAGAACAACTGACTGTCCTGTCACCATGAAGCACCAACCAACGAGAATCAGGGTGACGAAGAAGCCACTTTGTGCAGATAATTGGAGATCTTTGATGAGAAAACCAATAGCATACACGGCAATTCCCCAAGTCGAAATGAGGAAACTCCAAAAATAGAGGCCCCGTCGCTGCTTGAAAGTACCAAATATGATGAAGTTTAGCTCTGCTACATTGTAGAGGGCGAGAGCAATGAAGCAGGCGATTGCGATGGTGGTAGGAAAGCTCCTTTCACCAGCTTTCTCCATGCCGGTGTCCGTCATCTTAAGTTCTTGTATGTCGATTGAAATTGTGTATGTTAAATAATTAGAATATAGGAATATAAAAGGTTTGCTGGAACATAGAGCTTCCAACCAATCAAAATGAATTCATAATGTACTGGACAAGAATCTGAGAAGGCAGACGGCAGTTGCATATAGTTTTTAAAATTCAATTCCAAGCATCTTAGAAATGGCCACCTAGGGTTGGTTATCTAGCGCCGCGACCTCCACATTGCGGGGGATGCACGAGGATCCTCAATCCACCAAGCCAAATGCGATATCTTGCAAATGGATGGGGAAACCTGATCGACGCCAATATGCACAGACCGTCTCAGCCACAAATGCATCGGCGATTTGCACCTATGTGCCGAGAGGTGAAAATCACTTCGAGTTGTTCTAGATCGATCGATGGAGCAGGATTATTGGAATAACACTGGATCTGCCTAGATACTTCAAGTCTCTTTCCACCAATATTCAAACTTGACAATCCGTCAATCTTACGTTTCCAAGTACTACTTAAGTGATATTATACAGCTCCGGGCACTTCAACTTCAACTTCAACTATTTACTATTCTAAATCGCAATTCCTTAGGAATAATAGTCGGTTCCCCTTCTTTACGCGAAAACTGAGATACTTTGGAAAATCATATCTGAAATGCACGCCGTGCACGCCGGTTCAAGTTCCTCTGACTGTTTGGGGGCGTGGTTCGTGCTGTCACCATTGGGCATCAGACGAACCCCTATCTAATTGGGTTTCCCAGTGCCCAGCAGCGGGGCAGGGTGGCTGATATATTTGGTTCACTTAGTATCCTCATTGGTTGGGCAGGAGTGGTTTAAAAGATAGTAATCCCCTGTTCAAAATGCGTCTTAGCGAGCGAGGATCATCGAACGGCAAATTCCCAGAACACGGCTCGCAGGGTCTTCCGGTCACATCCCGACCGGCTGATGATCCGCGAGCCGTGCCAGTGGTGAAACAGGGGGGAGGCGCTAACTCGAGCATCGATCTTCTTCTCGCCCTATGATTGCTGATACAATAGCCGCACCCCCGAAGAGATTCAGATTGTCCTTTCCTCGAGAACGAAAATTTTACGAACTATAAGATTTAAGGTTTGCAAGCGCAAAAGAAGTAACCCTCAGTGGGTTAACATGAAGTAAGATCTGCCTTGGCTATTACACATCAAGCTTGTCTTCTTGTCAAGACGATCTCCACGGAGCTTGTATTTACACTCCGCATTTTTTTTCTGATTATAATTTCTAGAAATGTATGTTACTCATATCGTGCGATAGAATTCTTGTGCTATCACACTTGTGTGGTTACAGTTGTGACTAGGATCATTATCAATCGAACTCACTGCACATTGTCCGTCTGCCCCAATCAAGCATGAAGGTACAGCAAGTATTTCGGGTCAACAGACAACAATGCAGCTACAATGATTTCGCGTCAATTTTTTCTCCTTCTCTTCATCTCCAAGTGGCGAGAACAATGAGGATAAATGCGAAGCCAAGTCCCTTCTCCTGAGGAAATCATCCTCAAATACAACATCAGTTTTCACAGCTAGACTGAATTCAAGACGGTTCATACAAAATCATCCCATAGCATCACTTTTGATCAGCAAAATGTCGAAGCCACTTGCAGTTATTATTGGCGCCACGGGTGGTCAAGGGGGAAGCGTCGTGTCTTCTTTCCTTCAAGATGGAACGTACATTTGACTTCGGGTCAGCCAAAAGGAAGAGGCAACAGAAAGCCATCTGGAACTTGTTGGTTGGTGATCTTGACCAAAACATTGAGAGCGGTTGCAAAAAAGTCGACTGGCCACGTTATTGAAAGCAGTTCAACTCAACAGTTTGTTTAATTTCATGGCAGGTCTCATTCCTTCATACTTTGACACAAGGGTTTGTTCGGGATATTTTGCACGAGACAGTACCCTTTCATTCCAGTACTCAATTGCCTTCTAGGCAGCCAGAGGCTTCTAGGCACTTGAAGTATACTGGAAGTTGAAAAGACACTGCAACTAGTGTTGAACAAGCACAGCGTTTGGAATTGAAGAACTTGAAAGCACACAGGGTGCTGAAGGAAAGTTGAGAGCTTTAGGGGTCAAAATATAAACACCATGCCTCCTGACGCGATCTCAAAGCTTGAGATTGTAACCCGAGGACTTTTTTGAAGAGATAAAAATGAGATTTATATTTCTTCATTTCCCACCCGTTTTGCAGATGACATCATTACTTCAGACGCTATAAAGTTACGAAAGTTTCTGTGGAAGATGCATAACATGGAAGTCCTATCGCCTCAAGATCGAAGGGTTTGAATGCGACTCACCATCAACAAATATCCCAACTAAGGTATGACTGCCTTTGTCCCCATCAATACACGAGGGATCCAAGCAGCCTGTTGTGCACGTTAGACAACGGACCTTTGCAAAAAGAATTCCAAATTCAGCGTATATAAGATTTAGTATATATATAAATCAAATACAGCATGTGGAAGATCCATTTTTGATTTGTACAAGTATATAACTGAGCATTGTGATTCAATGGAAGAGGTGCTTCCCTAAAAGCTATGTATTTCTGTATTTTCTTGAATGTGCTCACCAGAATTACAAAGATGAGACTCGGTGATGTACAGAGGCATTTAACCCCTTAGAGAGACGCCTCATACAGTTTTTTTTCGCAGTTCCTTTCGAGTATCCAGCATAACTTCACCTTTGCGAGCCCCTGAATCGCCGGGGTATATTTTAAGCGAGATACAAGTAACCGAACCCCACCCCCTTTTCCCCCACCAAGAAAGGTACCTCCTATCTTCCGCGAATTGTGAAGAACGATAACAAACGCGTGTTAAAATTTAGTCTTCAGGCCATTAAATGGTATCACTTCACATCGGTATACGCACTTTTGAATCAGGTGTGAGAAGAGTATGTGCGTTAATGAGTGAAATTGAGCACGAAGTGCTGGTTTTTATCCATCGTCTACCCTACTTGTTCCATATTTCGTACTCATAATGAAAATACACTCCTCTCCATACCCAAAGCACCCCCACTTGCGATATTCTCATACAAGGAATACCCAGTAATTAGCTGAGCTCGCCACATAATTTCTGAACTTCTCGTTTGTATGCTTGGAGCGGTCTGCTCTTAAGCGCAGCATGCGACTGCGCATTGTTGCCCGCATGGAACGCACTCGCATGCACCAATACCGTCTGAGCACTAAGATATTGTCAATTCTACTTCTTGCAACTAAACGTAATGTTGAGCATTTCTACAAGTGCTACGTACCGAGAATTGTCCCTCGGGACAGCATTTGTTCCCATTTCCACCAGGGCACGTCCTAGCTAAGAGTTGGTCGAGGGTTTCTTCGGCCGGAGCTGCAGCTGAAAACGCAGCTGCGAAGGCGAGTATAATCAGTGCAAAACGCATTTTAGACTGTTGATATAGGTGGTGTCAAGGAATTGATTGTTTTTGGATGCTCGGAATCACTGGGTCTTGCGAAAGTAGATATAGGCTGATGCTTCGGGATAGAAGCCAAGGCCTCATCTTTTATATTCGTTTGGAAAGCTAGATCAAGTTGTCAGATGCGTCATTTTTGACACAGGATCCAGCACAAACAAGAATCACGATTACTGTATTGTACAGTAGTATTATGGAAACTGGTGCTGGATCCTCACCGAGGATCAGTCACTTATTTCGAGCATGCCAATTGGCCTTTAATACGGGATTTCGTACGAGGTCGAGAAAATATTCGCATACTGTGCGACTTGTTCTTAATCTTGTATTTGGAGGGGCTGATTGGCGTGCTGTGCTTGACAAGTGGTTCAATTAGTGTCCATCTTAGCTCGACGGATCTGTACCCCAGAATTTCGCTCAAAAAACAGGCGCCGTACGATCCGTCCTCTAATTATCATTTGGAGCTTGTTGCGATTATCATTTCCATCTAAGGCATGCAAATAAGCTCTTGCGCAGCACGGTTCCACGTCAGCAGACACGACTACTTCTTCAAGCCTAGGCAGCTGAGCTGAACACGTGAGATTTCACTGATCAGCAAGACCAAAGTGATAATCTTCACTAATGCGAATCCCTTATTGGAACTTGCCTGGGCTTGACGTTATAATCAAACTCGCATATTCCCAGATTAGAATCTCGTAATACTGACGAGTTAATTTATCTCATAGAAGGGTAATGTTCTTTTTACAGAAATAATGATACCATCAATTAAACCATCATGTTTTCGAGTCAACGTGCTGAAATCATGGAGCAGAATGTACTTGACTTGAAATGTAAATATGTGTTACTTACTCTTTTGAGGATGCTGCTGATCAATGCAAGAGAAATAAATTTATTTTGCCATGCACGCAATTCCAGTCACAGCTACCCTTAGCTTTTATTCATCATGCAGCTCTAACCGCGTCACCTATAGTTCCTCCTCCTCAAAGAGTTCAATTCCATCTATATGCAATTCGAAATCTTTGACCAATAAGAATAATTAGCACATATATCTTACAATTCCTAGTAGCCACAAAATTGACAATAACAAAGGGGTAAGGTGAGTCGTACCGAGAGACCCCACAGCACCAAGCGTGATCGTGTTGATATCACCCGGCTTCAATGTTAGCTCAACAGGAACGACCTTGTGATATCCAGCGCGAGAATTGAAAATCGATATATTGGTTGGAACAAGTTCGTCATTGATATAGATGTGGGCTTCGCCAGCTATAATTGGCGAAACAGAAAGCAAGTCAGCGAACATATCTCATTTGAAGAACTGGCATGATGTTAGGGATATGACAGACCTTCAGGATTATTGACAGTGTAATGAATAGAAATCCATTGGGGCGAGCCAGTGCCTGTGACATTTTTGAATGTGACTTGGCTACTTGACTCGACTATTTGATGCGTCGTCAATTTCTTGCCAAGATTTACTGTAAGGCTGGAAGGCTGAATACCTTTTCTGATGTGCACGGCACGCTTGCTGATACAATCATTGCAACTAGATACAGCTATTGAGCCATCAGCCAGATGAAATCAAGCATATAGGCAAGGCTGGGAAGTCCATACCAGCGCGGCCAGTGAGAATCGCGTCCTCGGCTTCATACCGCTTCTTGGTAGTGGGATATGATATTACTCCAGTATTGACATCAACTTTCCACATCGCATGGTAATCAAGGGAAACAGTCTTTGCACTATATTCTCTGTGTTAGTGCGCCACTACAAAAATAATCTCGAAGGCCTGAAAATCTCACCTCGTGTTGACCACCATCGGCAACCAGATATAATTCGAGCTTGGCCCTCCTTTAGAATCCCAAGAATCACCCATATACATATAAGTCGTCTGCTTACTTCCTCGAATAGTAAACTCAAAGGTATTTTGTGAGTCATAGGTCTTTTCTGCTTCAGGAGCTATGTCGAAAGGACCTGTCCAAGAGCCGGTGATGGATGCGGAGTAGAACATCTTATTGGTATTGGATCTCCATCCTGTCTTGCCAGAGACAATAAGGAAATAGACGTCGTCAACTTTGAGAATCCCGGGAGCTTCGTAGGCTCCACCCGCTGGAAAATTTGTTAGCTTACATGCTGCCGTGGAATCAATATCGCTTTCGGTACTTAATTGAGAAGCTTTTGCTCCGATTGACCCATCAGAATTGATTTTGTTAATTTGCACTTGATAGCAGGTAAGTAAGGATATTTAAATATCTGAATAGAAGTATCATGTTACCAGTGTTGTGATCCGCCGAAGTTAGAATATACCAAGACCCTGTCAGTTAGTCAGCACAGTTTTGTTGTTCCAAGGGTTTCCGCGATCGTACTTACCATCAGTGTCCTGGAACATGCCCGTATCAGAGTATGTGTAGTTTTTAGGAGGGACAGTGACTGCTGCACCATGAGTGGTGTATCCTCCAACCATTTGTGTCGATACGAGAGCTTGAATATTTCTGTTTACTTGGCCGTAAATCTTTATAATATTAGCTTAGATACTACTAAGTTTTATAATTTCAGTCTCCAGAACACCTCTCATGTGGGGGAATGGAAGTACTGACCCAAAAGGACCCATCTGGTTTGGCAATTTTAGGTCTCCAGAGATATTGGATAGAACTTTGCTTCCCAAGATTTTTCCAGTTCAGCATATCAGTCGAAGAATACAGATACGGCGTTTCACCTGATAAAGAATTGTCAGATGTCGATATGCTGCGAATTCTAGAGAAAATCCTTGACATACTATTGCTAGCACTTTGTCCGATCCAGTAGAAGGTATCTCCCTGCTTGACGATTCCACCACCATGCGCATCAATCTTGTCTCCAGAGGTATCCGTCCAGATAGCTCCGGGCACGATCCACGATGTTGCCGCAAAAACGCCAAAGGTCGCTGATAAGAGCAGCGCAAGATGAAGAAGTATCATAGTGGCTGCTAAGGAGTGTGCTGGATCGTTGATGGTGTTGTTCGAGTAACCTGAGAGATGTGGTATGTCTTCGATTTGATTTCTCCAATTGTCTTTATAACTTAAATCCGTCTACTTGTATGCTATTCCTCTTGAGAAATCAAAGTCGAGGAATGTATGAAAAGGTTTGACCTGAGAAGTCTACCCCGCAAAGCGGGAATGGCTTTATATTATGGGTCAATTATCGGCCCGTATCAGTCTAAAGAGGGTCGCGTTAGAAAGGAATGTGATTCCTCAAACAAGGATCAATGCTGGAAGTCACTCCAAATGGTCTAGGCTCTACCAGGTACTATGAGTTTCAACCTTAGAAAAGATAATTAATATATCTCTTACATGTCCCTAATATTTCTGTCCGGGGTAACCCATGCTTCCCTGCCATCCCCGGAAAACCCCTCCACTAAGAACTCTGCCTCTCCTGCAAGTCGAATTCTATTGACTTGGACGAATATATACTAACTTGTACACCACCTTAGTCGAGGAGTTCTACTGGATCGAACTTTGTTTTCGCACGCTAATCTCTCCTTAAGTACAAGATCTGTCGTCCGTTAAGGAAGCCATGCCACCCTGACCTAGCCGGAATAACGCTATTCTTTCGTCGTTAGGAAATCGGGAGGATCAATCTATAAGATTTAGAATCAAACCGATGAAAACGCGATGATGCTGAGGAATCACGGGGCGGGATACCGTATTCTAATAGAATGGTTAGGGTAGAGAACTTCTTTAGACACATTAGATGTCGATGGTTAAATTCATCTCCCGTCTATCCGATATAATCACGCAGTTGTTTAATTCATACCCCTCTGCTTGGCGACTCGCTTAGCAAGGGGGGATGAATTGTAGATCACGTGTGCTAAATCACAAACGCGTGCCGCAAATCAAGCAGCTGAATGAAGGCCCAGTAAAGCCTCAACATTTGATTCTCGCCAGTCAGTGGTAGACTTGTGGCTTCGGCATGTGAATTTCGGGGAAGAGCTGCAACGAACAGTCCCTGCTAAATTCCGTACACAATCTGTGCCTCTCTCGTCAACGCAGACCCGCAAAGTTCTCCTTTGATCTCGAGCCTCGGGCAAGCCCTCATCATCCCAATTCAGTCCACTTATATCTCCTTCTTTAATGTCAATATCTCCTCTTGCTCGCTCGACAATCATTGAGCTTGACCTTGAATCCCTCGGTCTCGGCCCGACTATCCTCAAGCTCTTTCTTCAACCAAACCAGCTTTCCTTTCAGGACCCTTGGTTCCCTGTCTGCAACATCCATGGCGCGCTGATATGCGAGTTGAGCAGTCAGGCAGAGGCTGAGGAACCAGAGAAGAACGATCGTGCCTTGATTCATGTATGATATGTTGGGTGACGAGCAGCTGTGTAGGAGTGTAGAGGTGGTTCGAGATGAGAGCAGCTTGTAGCTTCGATGAATGGAGTTGGTCAAAAAACATTGGAGCAGAGGGAGGGATAAGACCTGGAATATATTCTACTGCCTGGGAATTTGGAAACGTCATGAAAGCGCAAAAAGCAGAAACCGCGCAATTCCCTCTTTCATTCAAGTTGTGCAGGAAATGCAGCTCAAACAAACTTTCTGAAATCCACCCTGGGGCGTTGACAAAGAATTTGCCGATCGCCCAGATCTTTGACAATAAAAGTACTAAAATGTCTGCTTCCTGTAACATCAATGGAGAGTCCATGAAGCTATTATTTATGTAGCTAGACGAGGCCGCGCAAGGAGAATTTGGATGTGGAAAGTTGTTGGAGCCTGTCTCCTAGGATCCGGGCTCTGTATCAGTACTGTGTCCAGTCACTGTGCCTATCAGCACTTATAGCATTGAGGTTTGCTAGAGGGCTCAAGAAGAGAGAAGAGAAGTCCGGTCCTTGGCTTGCACACTCGGAATAGATAAGAGAGAATGCATGGTGTCGGCGTCGCAAGAATGAAAATATGAAACGAAAAGGTCTACTTCGACACGAGTACGGAATCGGGTATTCTGATTAACAAACTCAAAACCCATCACTACGACTACAGTCAGAATCGGCAGTAGCAATATGCGGAAGTGGCGTACGATAATTATGTTCAGTAGTACAAGACTAATGCAGGACATCTTATCGGTGAGACAAGATCTAAAAACAAACCATGCATTAGGTCACTTGAGCTCCAACTTTCGACCTCACCTCAACATCCTTCCTCATCAATCCTGAATCCTTCCCAAACCCGGCATAATTATTAGAGCACATTATTACGATGCGTCTCTTCTCCACCGTCTCGTTCCTCGCTGGCCTGGCATGCGCAAGCATCTTCGACAGCATTCAAAGCATCGTCAAATCAGACGAGCCCGTAAAGACCCTCGCGTCGTGGTCCTACGATAATTGCGGCGCCGATAACGATGCTATAACCCTTCATTCCATCACGCTTGATCCCGACCCGCCCGTGCCCGGCTCCCCACTCTCAGCTTCCATCTCCTTCACAGCCAACAAGCAGATTCTCGATGGTGCCTACATCAAACTTGTCGTCAAAATTGGATATATCACTTTGTTGAAAAAGACTGTGGATCTATGTGAAGAAGATGGCGTTTTGAAGGATACAGGGATTAGTTGTCCGATCGAACCTGGGGAGCATGTGATAAAGAAGGATGTTGATTTGCCGGCCGAGATCCCGCCCGCGAAGTTTAATGTCGATGTTCTTGGGTTTACGGTCGATGATGCGGATATGTGCTGTGTGAAGGTCTTCGCGGATTTTCTTACTACGGGATTCGGGCATGGGGGGTTGTGAGGCTGTCAGGATTGAAGAGGAGGATTGGATCTTGGAGAATATGATGAACAATTTTAAGATGGTGTCTTAGGTGATTCAAGATGAGAATGATTTGTTTCGGGCCTGTAGAATATATTGAAATCTAATCAGAACATAACATGATGCTAGGTTTCTCCTTCAGATCTTCGCTGCAGACGAACATAGAAATCTGTTTGCTTGACGAAGAAGGTATTTTCTATCTTCCACTCCGCTTCAGGGTCTGCAAGACTCAACTATCATTGTATCAGCGGCTTGTAACAGTGAATTTAGGGCATAGTGGCATACCTTGTATCTTTTCAAGAGTGTCGGAATCAATTTGTACATTTCGAGGAAACTGATGCTTTTCCCTAGACACTCCTTGTTACCCATTCCAAATGCGAACATCGCATTGTTCATATCCAATCTCAGTTGTTCACTTGCTTCGATCCACCTCTCGGGCCGAAAGTCTTCGCACTTAGCTCCAAACAGTGATTCTTTTTGATGCAACACCCACGCGGAGGCACCCACGACAGTACCCGCTGGCAGGAAATACTCACCGACCTGTAGTCCTTGCGTAGGAACAACTCGCTCAAGGGGAAGACCTATAGCTGGGTGCAAGCGGAGAGCTTCCTGAATGACTGCTGTGAGATAGGGCAACTGCCTTGCCTCATTCCATCTCGCAATGCCATCATCACGTGAGAACTCTGCCCCATCGAGCTCGCCCAACAAGGCTTTCATGGTATGAGGTGACTTAAGGAGATGATAGAATACAGTCCGGAGAGTGATTGCAGTGGAATCTGCCCCCCCAAACACGTTGCCAACCATAAGACCCAGGATCAGCTTATCGTTGAAGAATTCAGGATCCTTCTCTTTGAGCAGTAAGAATCGGTCGAGGATGTCTGGTGGCAAGTCCGACTTTGAGCCAGACGGTGCGACAGAATCCTTGGCTGATACGCGCTCGAAAATGCGTTTTGCTGCAAATGCTGGTATGGGAGCGGCCTTTTGGCCGATGCCATGGGCACTCATCCACATACGAATAGGATTCTTCATGAGTACCCTATCAAGCCAAGGCATTTGTCCCACCTGAAAGGCTAACGTTAGCAGAGTTTCATTACAGATTTAATGTTCACTTACCACCGAGAAGTAGGTTAGAATAGTTCCTAGGTTCGAGATAATTCCTTCAACGTCTGCCGCACGCTCCAAGAATCCAAGTCTCTCTGTGAATGCGAGCTCTCCAATCACGTCAAATGCAAAATAGTGTAGCCACGTTCCAAAATCGCAGATACCGGCAGCACCTTCCTTGTCCACGTAACGCGTGTCGAGTTCGTTGATGAAAGTAGAGATAGTAGAGTCAACTAGAGGTTCGAAGTTGATCACGTTGCTCACAGAATATGTACTTGCTATTCCTCGGCGGATCCTAGCATGAAACTTGTTGTCTGTAGCATTAAATAAAGACTCCAGCGACTTTCCATTTGCTACCGCTCGTTGTACAGGATAGAAATCGGACTGCACTTAAGTATTAGTACTCAATAAGATGAAAACCTTCGCAGCGATGACCGATCATGGATTATTGCAGGACAGAACACATGACGTCTCTTGATATAGACGTATAGTCTGTGACGAGATAAGAACTTTCAATCAAACCTTTATATACGTAGAATTGTAGCCATAGACCTCCTTGACTGCTTTCAAATCAGATATGGAGACCAAATTTGGACCCAAGCGAACGACATCACCATACTTCGCGTGAAGCTTCTGGTGAGCTAACTCGGGTCTTCGACCCCAGGCCTCGAGCAGTCGCCATAGGTCGGTAAAGGCAGCAAGTTGAGGTCCTGGTATCTTACTGAGACCCGGCTTGAACTTTTGGAGTAGCACATTGGAAGCAGCTAGGGCAAGAAGGAACCAAGGCAGATTTGAGAAGACGACACTAGCAGAAAGATGCGAAAAGTCAAACATGGTGGAAAGGAATTGCTGAAATGTCTTGCAGGATGAACGTCAACATCAAGACAAACGAGGGTTGAAATGCGGCCGAGATCGATCTTATCGTTCTAAGAAGGGTTCTTCCCACCCCATGTCAGGTGCTGTGCCACTTCTCGCATTCAGAATCCAGTGAACAGCCACCTGCATGCACCAACCACCAGTTCGTAGGTACTTCAACTCCGAGACGAGATAAGAACCTTTCATGCAGGACCATAATTGCATTTGAGTTGCAGAACTGTAGGAATCATGTTGGAATATTCATTGAGTGAGATGCTTTCCCTAGCCTTAAATGTAATTTTAATTTATATAAGTAATAAGGAAAAGAAAGAAAGATTGTGTCCCTCGAAGTTGGTGTTTCAAAAGGATTGATCACGTGGAAATCTCACCGCTCAAAATTCTGCCACGAGCCGAAAAAAAGTTCCAATTTCTCTGTGTGCTCTCCGTGCGCAAAAATACCTACAAGCTAACTTCGACTTTGATTGTACCATTTTTTCGTACGAATTCTCTCAAATAGCGATTCAAATTCAAGAATACATACCGAGGGAGAGAATCAGGTGCTTACGCCATTCAGCATGTCCTCAGACGAGATTGTGTGGCAGGTGATAAACCAGCAATTCTGCTCGTTCAAGCTCAAGTACATTCCAACCCACCTAATTCAAGTGTAGAATCTAACAGTACTAGGACGACCAAAGAGAAGAACTTCTGCCGTAACGAATACAATGTCACGGGGCTATGTAATCGCCAGTCCTGCCCTCTCGCGAACTCCCGCTATGCAACTGTCCGCGCAAACCCAGATACTGGAACTCTCTACCTCTACATGAAGACTATTGAGCGGGCGCATACCCCAAGCAAGTTATGGGAGCGAATCAAGCTATCACAGAATTATGCAAAAGCATTACAGCAGATCGACGAGCGATTGATCTACTGGCCAAAATTTCTGATTCACAAGTGCAAGCAGAGACTTACACGATTGACACAAGTCGGCATTAGAATGCGAAGAATTGCCAGAGAAGACGAGAGACTGGGAGAGAAGCTGGTTCCTAAATTGGCGCCGAAAGTCAGGAGACGTGAAGAGACACGAGAGAGGAAGGCAGAGGCTGCTGCAAAGGTTGAGAGGGCGATTGAGCGCGAGCTTATCGAGCGATTGAGAAGTGGTGCTTACGGCGACCAGCCCCTGAATGTCAGCGAGGCTATCTGGAAGAAGGTCTTGAAAGGCCTTGAAAGAGGAGGTGAGGGCACAAGAGATGAGGATCTGGATGAAGGTATCGAGGAGGAAGAAGGAGAAATGGAGGAAGAATATGAGGACGAGGAAGGCGTTGGTGATGTGGAGTATGTCAGCGATCTCGGTGAGGATGAAGAGGATCTAGGAGATATCGAGGACTGGCTTGGGAGTGAGGAGGACGAGGAGACTGGTGCGGAAGACGACGAAGATAGTGAGAGCGACAGTAGTGAAGACGACGAGTCCAAGGCTGCAGGAGCAAAGCGGAAGAAGGCACCAACACCCAAGTCGAAGCCGAAGCCACGAAAGATCCCCAGAATGGAGATCGAGTACGAAGAAGAAGTCGAGGCGCCGCAAAGGGAGCTGGCACGAGCTTGATTTTGAAGGTGTATTTGTTTGCACGGCGTAGGCGCTTTCATACAAGACGGGGTGAAGAGATCTGTTTATTTTCTGGCTGCTCTGGCTCGACCAGTACCAAAGGATACCAATAAAATATCTGACTTAACTCCGCTATGCCGAATATCCGGAACTCATAGCCTATGAAGTTGTGTGTAGAAATGGATCGTGTCGTCTACAATGTGGGGTTACCAGGGGTGCTAGAATTCGTGTAACAGTCCCTCAACCACCTCAAAAGTCCACCAACTTGAATGCCTTTTATCAGAACACAACACCTATCGATCGTACACTAACGTGATTTTCCTAATATTAATTTGGCGCCTTCTTAAATAGCGAGATAGCGTTGTGCTCGCGAAAAGGCTGCAATCAAAATTCCAATTGCCCCAAGACTTTCGGTACGTTCTGGCGGGGTTGGACTTCGCTGGAACCTGTCCGCCACAAAACAAGTTTCAACTTCATCAAAAGCGCATAACTCCACACAACAACGCGTCGCACATAGAATACTTCCAATATTACAGTCGCCTTCCCACTCATCACCGACCAGACTACCTCATTCAAACTCCTAGCTAGACCATAAGCGTATCTACGCCCATCGGCGGCAGTTCTCACAATGGCATCCTACTTCTCGAACCTCCTCACCACAACCACGTCTCGTGTAGCTTCGATAAGACAGAACCTCCTCCCTTCCGAGAACGATGGCGACACAGAAGACGATACTCATCTCTGCAGAGTCCTGCGAGCTTACTACACCGAGAAAGGACGTCCGTTTCCCGGCTGGTTACCACCAGATCCCAAAGCCCCTCCCTCAGTTGTTGTCCAGCCAGTATACACCACCAACGTCGGAGCACGCTATGGCGGACTCCAGAATCAAGGCGCGGGAGGGAGCGGCTCTCTAAGCAGTCTCTGGGATTCCCAACCCCAACAACAGCAACAGGAACCCCCAATAGGTCTCAGACAAGGACGAGGAGGGAGACTTGGTCCCGGGGGAGGAGCCGCAGCGAGACAGAATCCCTTTGCACGCCAAGCCAACAATCCAGAGCCGCAGATACAGGCGAGACCATTACCTAGTCAGCGAGCGGGGAGTTATCAGACTGCGAGCGCGTTTGGGGGACAGGGACAGACGCCGCCGGGCAGCTCGTCTGGATTGAGCGCTAAGGATCGATTGAAGAAGAATTTTAGAGGGGAGAGGGCTGCGAGTCCGGCGATGGGCGGAACGAGTGCAAGTATGGCTGATCCGCAGGTTCAGAGGAGTAATAGTTATGGGAACTCGGGTGGTGGAGGCAACTACGAGGACAGATTCATGCCGCAGGGTGCGGTGGGAGGACCATCCGGGGGAGGAGATAAACCATTCATGGCTGCTACGAGTCCATGGGCGAGCAGTGAGGCAGAATTTGGAGGGGGTGGATATGGATATAGCAGTGGTGGTGGTAGTAGCAGACAAGGACTGCCGTCGGGCCCTGCCGCTGGAAGGAGGGGACCTGGACTTCCTAGTGGTCCTCGAGGAATGAGATAGGGCTGAAAGGGTTATATGGGATATGAATTGGCATTCTTATGGATAAGGAAGCATTACTTGGAGTTTGTAGGAAAGCAAAGCATGCGTAATGGGTTGTCAGTATACCTTTTTGTGGCCTAGAGTTCATCGTTGCTAGTACAACGTACAGTAAGCATATTGGAGTACGCAACATCCAAATCTTCGGCGTGAAGTTCTTTCTCAAGCTCGATCTTCTTCAAACCCCCATCGTTCCTTTACGAGCTAGAAATGAATTGCTGAACCGTGGGCGTAGGCACCGGCCGGAAAATTTGCATGTTCTTGCAGATTCGTCTAAGTAAGGACGAACCGGAGCTGAGGAGTTCATACGTAAGGCTGTGTGGTATGTCGTGATAACATATCTTCTGCTAATGTTCGGATGACCTCTTCCGTTCTGAATCCGGAAAGTTCAACAGTACTGGAGTGAGTAAAGACACTTTCTCTCGTGTACCAGGTGGCTCTCTCCGTGCCATCTCCACCTTTGGCACGTTCACTGCAGTCCTAGCAGGGTAGAAAGCACGGCTGCAACGGCGGTACGATGCAATGTGGGGGGTTCTTTTGACCGATTCGATCGTGTCACAAAGGCCAGTCACAAACAGAGGCGGAAACAAGATGTGACCAGTTTTCTTGATCGATCAGCTCCAGGGGAGCTCCTAGAACCTGATAGCGTCGATGGTAATCTCCAATCTAGTTCACCGCCACAACCACAACCAAGATACGGAGGTACAAGGCTTTCTGTAGCACGCGGGATTGGCCCCAAGAGAGATCAACAGCTGCCAGGCCACCCTCAGATGTTCAAATGACCAGCTGTGGCCGTCATCTCGACCGAGTGGAAACTTCAGTCATGCCATGGCCTCTCTGCAGACCTTCTTTCCGGCGATCGCGTATGGCTTCCCCTCAGCGACTAGCTGGCAGTCACAACGACGGAGCGCTGTAACCTCAATTCCATCACCTTGTACGCATTCTGAGGTCCGCTGCTCTCGTATGGCGGAGGACAAACGCGTGTCTCCAATCAATGACAGCTGTAATGAACGTGCATCGGGTCCGTCGTGGCCGGCCATGTGCAGGCCGTTCGTTGCGGTATCGAAGCCGATTTGCTCGGGAGCACTGGTGCGTTTGAATAACAGAGACCTTATCGCACATGTAGGCGACGAGAGCGAGAAGAACGCCTCTAGACTTCAGACTGACTCAAAATGCTTGTATCTTGTCAAAGAGTTTTGCATGAGGTCTGAGCAGAAGAGAGTTGAAGGCGACAAGCGCGAGTGAGAGTGTGGTAGCGAGGAAGCCATTCCTGAACGGGGCTAGCTTCGGCACTTGACTGAGGCTTGCCGAATGTCACGATGTTACGCTCACACTTCCATGTTTCCTTCCATCCACATCATTCGTGCCTCGTACCAAGGTTATAGGTATGTTTCCAATTACTGTACTTCGTACTGTACATCACTGTCTTCCGAAGACAACAGCCGGAAATAAGGCATGTTGCTATGATCTTCGCATCAGGGATAATAGTAGTCTATCATCCCTGATATGCCTACAAGGAGAAGCCTTGCAGTCTCGTTTCCCAAGCGCCACCCGCCCAAGCCAACCGTTGAAGCCGAGGTTCCCAGTCTGTATTGACTCCAGCTCGGTGTCTGCGAGTGTGGTTCATTGATTCTCAACCCCTCGGCAAGAAGCATTGGTTTTTCTACTCTTTAGCGCCATTACGTTGCTTGTTCATCTTCGGTCTACTTCGTGGTATTTTCTTGTACTTCTCTGGATGGATTTGAAAACGATATGTCTCCCTCAGGCACACCTGATCGTCAATAAGAGCTCGGCCGTGATACACCTGCGGCTGAAATACCTGCGTTTGAGAAGTCGTCGATGTCTCAAATCCGAGACACAAAATTGGAGAATATTGTGGCGGTCTCGTTTTCCCGGCCAGTAATAATAAAAGTTGTGATATAGATGATCGAAGTCCTTCCCCATCTGTGCCGTACGAAGTAGACGTGGAATTAGAACTATTTTGCTAGAGTACTTTGAGTAGTCCAACCTATAGTTCTTATCCGGACTCTAAAAAAAAAGGTGGAGCGTATAGATTCTTGCAGGCCATTGCTGTTGTCGGGGATAGAAAGTGGAGGCGTATATCATCGAAGTCTCAGTGGTAGTAGTTAGCAGAAAAAACCTACCTAGTTCAGCAGCGTATTCTGTTGTGCGGCCAGCAAGAGGCAAGTTGTTATTCAAGTTTGCAAGAAAATCTGGTTCCTTTTCCAGCGCCCGTCGCGCTTCGCTCAATTCTAGAGCAAGTCATTGATGGCAGGTGACAGTTGGATCTCTGTCGTGCTTCCATCAACGACTCGTTGATTGGAACCCTTGGCCAGTGCGTGGAAACTGTGACCAACTCGCATTGGCGTGCACCCTATCGCACCCATAGTGCATGGGCATAGCCGAACCGGTAGTACCGAGTACAAGGTTCGTGGATCTATTCTTTGGCTATGCTTTGCCTAGACCACCCCACTTATGCACCAACTCATCGTGCTCCGAACTTCATGAGTTACACCAAACTCTTTTTGCTATCTTGATCCGGCATGAGAACATGTAAGTCCCCCCACCGCTCGTTGCTTTTTGTGGCTTGATCCCACGTTGCGTTCTCATGGCTGCCATATACATGGTATATTCTCCGCACTCCGTGCTTATATCATACCTCGCATCATGGCCAATTCCACTTCCCGAGTCCGTCCTCCTCTTCTACCTTTATTCCGGACATGTATCTGGAAAATCGTCGGTCAAGTAGTAATACTACTAGACATCTATCTACCTAGCAGCAGCTATGGAGGCCGCCGTCCGATCATGCTGTACATTCACGGTGGAGGATGGATTGCGAGCAACCGACAAGATTATTCTCGACCTCTGTTCCATCAGTTCCTCTCCCTTGGTTTTGTGGTCGTGTCCATGGACTATAGGCTTCTTCCCGAGACGACTTTCGACGGTCAATTAGAGGATATAAGGGATATAGAATCATGGCTTAAGAACAGCCTTTCTTCTGAGCTTGAAGAGACCAACTTTACCGTTGCTGCGGATAAGATTATAGTCGCCGGTGGCTCTGCGGGAGCACATTTGGCTCTGTTAACAGTAATATCACGTTCTTTGGGTCTTCCTTACTTATTGCTAACCTCCACAACCAGCCAAAGCTCTGGTCTACATCCCCAGTCGCTATTCTGTCCTTTTATAGTCCTACAAATATGCACTACGTTCCATATCTCCGGCGTGGACGCTTGTCACAACACGACGTGGCTTCCTGCACTCCTGAAGTTCTGGCCGCCGCAACTGATTATACGAACCCACCTTCTGACACCGGATGCTCCGCTGTATCACAAGGATTTTCGAGCCCGAGAAGCCAGATAAACCTGGTGATGTTTCGAGAAGGTACCGCGGCTGAATTTTTGCTCAGGGGCTTGACCAGAGATGACAGTGGCGCCTTACGAATGCCAGTCAAAGGATGTGTAGCACCAGAAGAGATAGATGATATCAGTAAGTACTTTATCCATGCTTAAATCTAATCAGCACGTACGATGAACTAACAAACTCGTCAGGTCCTCTCCAACTGTGTCAAAAGATCAAATACCCACCAATCTACCATGTTATGGGCACCGCCGATGATATCTTTGCTACGTACCACGTAACCGACTTCCATGCCGCTCTCACAACCCAAGGCATCAAATGCAAGAAAGTGTTGGTCCCAGGCAAAGGCCATGCGTTTGATATATATGAAAGGATTGGCGATGAAATTCATATAAAGATCCTTAAACCTGCCGTGGAATGGGTCGCTACCTTTGCTCTTGATGCAGAAAGCTAAAGTTGATAACTAGGGTCGCATCATCAGCGCACTTTCGTTGCCTAAGGGGCCTATCTTCCGATTCGATGCCGGTCTTGAGATGTCGTTCTTCGCATATTTTGGAATTACTTCTTTGGCGTTTGGTTTCTGTGCGGAGGCTGGTGGGAGGCACGGTAGGCGGGGTGGTAATCTGCTTTTACATTGCATTTGGTTTGCAGGTGCATGAAGACTAGGTTATACCTGTATGTGTGATGGGTGGCTGTCTGAATTTGTTTGCACGTTTTGCTTTGTTTGAATATCATGTCATACCTGCGCGGGTTAATTAGAAGAAGATTGAAGCATCCTTCTTGTTCTATTAGATGCGGTGAAAGGATACCTACATTAATTCTTTTGTTAAGATGCGTTGCCTTACCTAGATGCTGTCCTTTTGTGTCGTTTGACCAGAAGCGAATTGCCTGGCATCTCCTGGAACACGCGCTAATACTCCTACCCCCCTCATATACCCTATAAGTACCCAAGCAAGTGCCTCAAATCTTCCCACCGCGAAGTCTGTTCCGCCCACAACGCTTGTTGCGCCCCGATCATTAGATCTAGCTCACACCTTCGCAACAATGACAGACAACGGAACCGCGAAACGCAGAGCCGTGCCTGCCGTCTTCACTTGCTTCTCCAATTTACCCTTTGAGCTCCGCATGAAGATTTGGGAAGAAGCATGCTCCGTACCAAGAGTAATCGACGTGTTCCAGGTTTCTTCGAAGAATGAGGGTATGATTGAGCCTAATTTCTACTTTGAGCAGCAAGAAGCCCTCTCTTTACTGTTCGGTGGTTACGGCGCTTGTCAGACAATGTTTGCGACTGTCACTGCACGTGAACACCTGCTATTCTTCATGCCTCTCGCGAGGCTCGAAAAGAGGCTCTGAAATATTACGCTCTCACGCTTGGCAAAACCGTCAAGACGTCTATCCATGGTGGCGGAGCTGCAGTACAGTTTTCCACCCCTTCGAAGGTTTACGTCAACTGGGGTTGCGACGTCATTTGTCCTACACATTGTCTCGATTCCGTTGATTGTCAAGGCCTTGGATGGTCCGTGGGTTCCGCACTGAAGGAATTGAGGTCAGAAACCAAGCTGCGTCGGATTGCCATCAAAATGGAAGAATTGAAGTCCTTCAAGAATTCATTGCCCGGCCTGGGCTTAGATGAGGTGATTGTGTATCTCGCTCCTGGTCTAGGTGTATGGATAGACTATCAGCATGAGGCCGAAGAGGGTGGTTGTGCCTGCTGTGGCTACATCAACTTCAACGCTAAAGTTGCCATCAATTTCACAGATGAACAAATCATCCAAAAAAGCAATCACCCGTCAGAGAAAGACAAAAAGCAGAGCGAAGGCGGAAACTCGGACCAAGATGAAGACGAAGAAGATGACGAAGAGGAGGAGGACGACGAAGATACACACGAATATGGAGGTGAAGATGAAGACCAATATGGGGGATGGAGTTCATTCGTTCCTCGTGTACCAGCATCGCAAGTCAGATCCGCGAACAAATTCATCGAGGATATAGCAAAAAGCTGAAGGAGAAGGGCAAGGAAACTACATGGAAGTTGCCCCGATTCAGGGTCATGGTCATGGAAATTCGCGAGAAGGAATCTTGGGGAAAGCATGCAAATGAGCGCCGACTGATGATGGTTAGAACTGCCAACCAGAGGACGACGGTTGATGAGAGGTACACAGATTCTGGGAAGGAGTAGAGCATTTGCGGCGAACAGACAAAAATGGGAGAATAGATAATATTGGAAGGACGGATAATACTAGAAGGATAGAAACCAAGGAACTGTACCGAATTACTCACTAAATAATTTATGGGTGAGTGCAACGACACATTCACCAAATTTGATACTTTGGTGAGTACTATAGAAATTCCACCAAATCAGTCAATGCGCCTAGAAATTCATAACGTTTACGTCTGCTCTTTAAGTAAGTAGCCGGACTCTAAAATCCAACATTTGTGAATCTTTTAATGCATTTACCCAATTCGTTTTATTGATCAAATCGGCACCAATTTGGCTAAATCGGGCGATCTATTGACCAATAAGTCATTTGGTGAGTAATTCGGCACAGAACAATTTTCCTCATTTTTTGTTTTGCCAATTTCGGTATGGTTGAGCAACGGTTCATCATGATGGTGTAGTTAAATTCTAGCATCACGACCAGAATGGTATGTACCCAAGCTCAAGAGCCTTTAAAACGATGTGTCAACACGATGTGATCTTGAAGTGAAGAAGTGCAAAGCACCGCAAATTGTAGAATTTGGCTAGTCAAACATTACTTGCTTTCAGTAGCGACCAGAGCCGAGCCTTTTGCCTATGCTGCGAAGCCAGTCTTGAAAGACTTCCAAAGCCAAGCCAGCACTAGAGCTAACGCCACCAATGCAAATATCTGCCGAGTTCTGGATCGTCGCCTCTTAAGCACCTATAATCATGTTATAATAGATCAAGGGACAAGGACTCTCCCTGAGGTGTGTACCTTTGGTGGGGTTTTATGCATAATCATAAACTTGACTACAGCAGCCTTCCGCCCACATTCATCTGGCTTCATCACTCCAAGTGTGTCATCGCTCTTTTCGATCTCCTTCCAGGCCTCCTTAAAGCATGCAATCGCCGCAGAGTAGTCCTTGGGCGAGATTCCAGTTTCCCCCAATCCCTCAGGCTGCTTCTCAGGATCCTTGGTATCGACCTCGATCGAGCTATCACATTCGTAAATAAGTGGCTCATCCAAGTCATGCACGCTGCGTTCAGATTCGGTAGGGGCGTAGGTCGCGTAGTAGAGGAAAATTTCGTCAAAGGGCGCATAACGTGTCATGGAATGGAACAGCCAGAATCCGGTTTCGACATTGAACGCAACTCGTTTGACATCCTTATGTTGCTTCAGATTGAAGTAGAATATTCCTCCGACCTCGCACATGTAGCAATCTTCTCTATCAGGCTCAATAGGGCAAACAATGTCGCTCCTCCAATTGATGTATATCTTAGGTTGAAATGTGAACGCGAGCCGCGAGTCTTCCTCATCTAGACCGTCGAACTTGGTTCCAAATGCTAGAGAGTAGTGTTTTAAAGCTATCTTCCGTGAAGCTTGTGAGGCATGGAGGACTGCTGGTGGTGGGGTCCTACTCTTATATCTGAAAGGTATTTCCCTTGTAGCTTCTCTAAACAGGACATGTAGTCTGTGCAACCCAACGAGCGAGATTTGGAGGTCTACGACTCGTGGTAGGAGGCAGGCCTCCTCCCAGATGTTGTCGCGAATTTCCGGAGGTAGGCTTGGAAAACGCGTGAACGTGGTGGAAGCCATGTCGGTTCTATTTGTGGAATTGGCCATGGCGGCTAGGTATGGAGTCGAGGAAGGTCTGCGCTATCCTAGTCAAATTTGCAAGAACAAGACTCGAGTCCTTTAATACATACCAAAGACTAGATACAAAGACTTGTAGAGATTTGCCGCAGTCTTGTAGCGCCGACAGGTGTGATCGAAAGGTGTCGAGGTAGACAGACGGCAAGATCGATGTCGGATTCGAAACCCTCGCTTGAAAATTACCAAGGAGATATCTTAAGAGGACGCCTGAACTTTCATCTTGTTCCTGCGCCCGGAGTGTTGTCTACTCGTTCTGTGGTTGCAATTTTAATTGGGATTCGTGGAAGGGTTCAAGTTGGGCTGAGAATTGAAAGGGAAGGAGTTCTTAATTTTCGCTAGCTCGGCCCTACCATTTTGACACAGCTTCTTTTTAATGGTTTTTCTAAGCATATTAGACTTCTTACCTTGACCTCAATAGCACTTGACGACGGAAACTGCTTATGGTCGATGACTTATTCTTAATATGAAGCTATGCCTGAGAAGACGTAGAGTAGTTTTCAATAAAGAAATGGGCTTGCAAGACTAACTCCCAAAGCCAAGAAGACTGTGATGTGTGTCAGACCCCACTAAGCTTTCGGGCCTTAGGCTCGTGGATAAAACCTCCAAAAGGATCACCATAATCACAGCAATGGGGTCGATATAATTGCCAAGCGTTATTCAAGGATTAAGTTTGAATATTGACTTTTACGTACTGTGCACCCTAGCCCGTAGTATTCGTTGAAGCTCCAAGAATCATATTCTTGTTCGCTCCGTCAGGTAATTTGCTCCTCAGAATTAAACCAGGATACTGCCTTCCGTCCACACCATCGTTCCAATCTGGCTGGTATGGTAGCTGATTTATGTTGAAGTAGATATATCCATCAAACCCAACATTCGCGCTATCGGGCCAGATAATGCGAGGATCGCGGACGTACGGTTCCGCTTGCAAGGTTGTATCACTTGGAAATGTCAGCAGCTTCCAGGTCCTCCGGCCAGCGAAACCTACTTGTATATGTAGATAGCATTCTCGCTGGGCATCAACATGTATACATTCCCTAAACTGTCAGATGAGAATCCATTCGCGTTTCCTCCCCTTTGGCCAAGATTCTTCACATTATCAAAAGCTCGTTTCGCGGCCAAGGTATCGTTATTAGGATTAGCACAAAGATATTGTGTCTCGATCGAGTAGAGGTAGTCGGATGTCAAAGGAGAGTAATACATGACCTTCGAATCGTCAGTTCCTGTCTTCTAGCAATATTATAATCCCGACCAGAACATACATCACCGTATAGACTCAACTCTGCACCATCCAAGCCCTCCTGCTGATATCCCAGCGGACTTCCCTTCTGTCGCAGATAAAACGGTATCCCATTATAACTCGGTACATCTCCATATGTTCTTAATGTACTTGGATGCTGTGATAACTGTCTCCAACTCTCTCCTGTTCCCAAATCGAGGATAATGAATCCTGTCCTATCTTCATTGCTCGAGTCGACAATGTACGCAATTCCTCCGCCAGATTCAGTAACGTTTGGTCGCATATCGAAGCGTAGATCGTTCATGTAGGAATCAGGGTAGTGGACATTCGGGGGGAAGGTATAGGTTCGTGCAATAGAGTTGTTCGAGAGATTTATAGCTACAAGCTTCGGTCCTCCTGGCGCAGCGTACGGCATACTCGGCGCCTGCGACTCATTGATTGAAGGTCTGCCAGTGTCAAGGACCCAGAGGGTGTCGTCGGGCGTAATGTACAAGGCTTGGACTGAGATGAAAGCAGTTCGATCATTGCTACCAAATTGAATGCCATTTATTGTACTGTAGAGACCGCCTCCAGGAGTATTAAGGGCTAGAGACGGATATGGAGCTTCTGCGGTCTGGTTTACGATTTCGCCGAGTGTGTAGGAGTATGTTCCGCGAGTGTAGCATGCGAAGACTCGACCGGTGTTAGAGACTGCGAGACCGATGGGCCATTGGTCGTAGTAGTAATGGAATTCTTCGACTGGTGGGCCGTATGTTCCTGGATCAAATCGTACATTTCGAGGTCCAGCGGTGTTGAATGTGCCATTGTTGATTGTAGGATTGAAATTTGTAGAGTTCTGGGCTGCGGTTGCGGTGGCAAATACCGCCAAAGCAGCTACTGTGCATACCTTCATTGCGAGCAATTAAGGACTTACGAGGATGAAGAAAAACAACAACAACAGAGAAACTGTAGATACGAAATATACTTAAAGCATGGCAAAAATTTCCCCTGGTTCCTGATGATCTCAGGATTACGTCTTAGATTTGAAGGTTGCTCCCAGGAAGCTTGTCTACATGCCGTTTATCCGCCAAGGATGTCAACCAGATCACATTTCATTGGAGAGGTCTGATCGGCAGCGTACAGCCGCAGACATGGAATTCTAGACATTAATGGGGAAAGTTTTGATAATGACGGTAGGCGCCGAAAGCCAAATTTTTAGAGTGCGGGGAACCCTGAGCTTGGGTAATTCTTTCGAGAACTTCTAAAAGAAAAGGTGACTTTTTCTACTATAAAGAAAGGGAATTTTATAAATAGACAAACTTCTACAAATATTTGATAAACCTTCTTCATACCTCAAACTACTGTAGCAGTCTTAGGCTTTCACAACATAAGTCGTAGAGAGATTCCCGTGATCCCCCTATTGCTGACCTCGCTTCGCACGGACCAAGTGGGGTAAAGAGGGGAGGAGCAAGGTATGATGGCAAACCTTCAACACTATCTTTTAACTGTCGCAATATACTTAGAATATTATCGAAATGATTGGTGGCATCTTATAATCCGCATCTATAGTGGCTGCGAATCGGATTTTGACTCAACTCGGGAGCTGCGAATGTGTCGGCCGCTTTGAAGATCATTTTCAAGCATTTGATATTCAAGTTTTCTGCGCCAGGAAAAGTCATCACGGCAGTATCTTACATCAATCAAGCGTAGCATTAAATCGCACATGCCGCACTTGGCGAAATTCAAAGTAAGACAATGACACGGGACAAATCTATCTTAGTCAGGCTTCAACCTGTCAGAATGCAGCGACACGAAGCACACGAAGCCTCCAGGAGCAATTAGAGATCCGTCTGGCATGCTGTGGAGATTTAGGATTATGTGTAGTAACCATGGCTCTTGATTGTAATGCACCGTTTGAAGTCAAATGATAGTCGCCTCAGGGGTCCCGGCTGTGATCCCGGCTACGAGCCAATCAAAAGTTATTCCGAGATGAAAAGGGGTGAGATTATGAAAGGACGTAGCACATTAGATGATTCCTCCCGAAATTCCAGTATGCTCTAGTGATTCGAAATCACAATTAGAAGGACTGGAGCTAATATACCTACACCATCGGACATTTATTATCAATATCAGTGAGATTTTGAATATCGTCTAATCTATAGATACACCAACGGCGTTCACTTCAAGTCAAGTATCGGAGTTGTCAGATACCAACCTCTACCGCGGCTACGACTACAGCAGGGAAAACCCCGAATTCCTCGGCCAAGGCAGATAAGAACTAATATCTGTCGTTCTGCGGCAATCACTTTCGAGCTGCAGGGCAATCAGGACAACCGGTGACGAGATATAAGACTTGGGTGAACAAATGAAAGAGAGATGTGGCTGGAATTAGGGAAGCTTTCATGCGGTTGCATGAAGTTAAACAATTATAGTCGCCCCTCCACTGCAGGAAATGAAGGCAAAGGAGAAAGACTTGATGGTCAGTCTGCTTGTTGGACTTCCGGGTGGAATATATGGACGAGCCAGCGGAGGGATGCATGGAAAGGATACAGGAATAAAGGTGCAGTTTTCGGGAGAGGTGCAGCTGAAGGAATTGGGGATAATGATAAGAGTATGGAGTTTGCAACCTGTTCAATCAGATAAAGAGGAGCGGGCTGGCCGTGAGAGAGATAGGTAGAGGAGTAGAGGAGTAGAGGAGTAAGGAGGAGGAGCAGGAGAAGAGGTTTGGGAAGTTTGGGTAAAGATTCAGATGGAATACCTCAGAGAATTCTGGAGTTTGAAGACCGGTATTAGTCGATTCAGAAAAGTCCAGAACACATTCCTCCAAGTCCTTCTGCTGCTGAGATCAATGCTTATCCGTAAGTGTGTTCCACGTATGCCCGTCTTCCCTGCACGAATTACCAATGCTCCAATGCCAATTCTATAAAAGCTAGCGATGCTGAGAGAATAATTGTGGAGTGTATGGCGACCGTGAAGGTATCTCAGTCGTCAGTTTCGTAGAGCTATGCTTGTTAGCATCGGCACTCTGAACTCAAGGTTGGAACTTACTGGAACCCGTTCACTTTTGCCCTTGATTTTCTCTTTGCTCACGCTCCCACTCCTCTTGGTCATCCTTTCTGAATGCATCTATGATTGCTTTGCCTTCCTGCATATCTTCGTCCTTATAGACGCTGAGTTGATAAGAGCGCATGAAGTGGAACTTGCTACCCCATCCACTAGCTTTGCACCATTGGTTGTCGGACATGTCTTTTGGCTGCATAGTAGGGGTATCCTCAGAAACTTTGGAGGTGTTGTCGTTGGGCCCCTTGGAAGATGAGGAATTGCTCTGCTTTGGAGGCATCTTGCTGATGTTGGCAGGGATGTGATTGTGAGTGGTTTGCGGGGATTTTGTGACTGGATTTTGGTGAAAAAGACCAAATTGGGGTGTTTGGAAGTTGAAGATCAAAGTCGAGTGTAGAAAACTTGTTGTATAGGTATTAGAAGAAGGTATAGGCTGTCGGCTTTTAGCGGCAAGAGCAAACGAGCTCAGCAGGTGTTCCCATCGCTAGCAAGGCAAGAGCATATGACCTATCCCGAAATTACCTGACACCCAGGGGAGCGCTTCAGCATTGATGCAAAAGATCACGATGTATATAAAAGACTTCTCTAGTGCTAGGTTGGGGGCACCCAGCATGCATTGCCTTGATCAGAAATTGCCTTTCCATCACGTGACTAGAGTGAAGCTCATATGATGTTTCCATCTCCCTTTATCGTCTGCATTTTCCTGTTCTAATTTTTTATTCAATTATCTTTCACCACTCATCATTGAAACGCGTCGCTTATCAAGCTATAGGTAGCTCCCTATCTCAGAAATGCATGCTAAATATTTCACGTGCGTCAGCATCCAAGTCAGCAGCCATTTTCCCTCAGAGACCTCACATGTATCTTTACGGCCAATCTAGTTCCTCTTTCCCTAAGATTGCCTTTGCTTCTCCTCCCAAGATTTCTGATCCAATGCTCTCATCTGCCTTAAAATTTCGTTGGCTTGCTGAATATCATCATCTTCCCAGAACTTCAGACCATACGACTCCATGAAATGCTTCTTGCCCGTCCATCCCGATTCTCTGAGCCATTGATTTTCCGACTTGTCTTTTGGTTGAATATCAGAGGAGGATGAGGCTTGAGTTGGAGGCATCTTGCTTCAGAGGTCGAGATTCGAAGGCTGTCAAGAGGAGTCGTTGAGATAGTGATGGGGTTCAAAGACTCTTTCGAATATCAATCTCTTGGGTGGGTTTGGTTAAGAAAATTGTTGTATGATGGTCGTTTGAAAGCTGTGTATGAAGTTTGGTTTCTCGCACTGACGAAGGAGCGGTGTAGGTCACATGATCGAGTCTTGCGCACATCTTTTCGGATAGAGCTCATGAAGCTTTTGATTTTAAAACTATTTCTTTCAGCAAAAGTCAGAGAGGTTAAGCTCTTTGCCCTATGTTCTAGTAGATTGGAATGTTTTATTCCTGCATATAGTGATTGCGATGTTCCTCTGGTTCATTCTAGAACACAGGTCCCACTTTGTGGGTTGCACTGGGTTCCAATCTCAAGGCTAGGCTCACACCTAATTTGTTCAGCGATGACTCTTTTAGGATTTGACAATCGAAGATAGAGGATAGTTGTGCTATCGACCTTTGGGGTATTAACCTCTTTTCATTCCATGGTCCACCTCGACATACTATTCCGCCAAAAGCCATTTGCTTGAACCCATTCCCAATCATCTTCTATGGGAGCCTCAAGCTTATAGCGCCTTTCAGCCCAAGGTATATCCCTCAGCAGCAATTGTGCACGGCACCAATGAAGCGCTGAGACAGTGCTCAAATCCAAATGATTCGGACTCCCTAATAGAACTGGGTCATTGGACCTGGCATATAGTCCATTCAACATAAGAACCCAAAGTCGTGGTGAACATGGCGACATATTTCCATCATTAAGTTGTCCTATGCTCTTCAGTTGCGCGACAATTTCCTCTTCGTTTCGAGGCAGTGGAAATGATTCGGATGGTGGCACAGTAGCGACGTGCAAGTAGACCATCGCAGCAAGTAACCACGATCGAAATCCGAAAGAAAACCTTGTTTTTGGGAAATTGGGGCATAGTTCTAGGAATTCCTCTATGTCTTGTCGAATTTGGTAGATATCTTCGCTTTTATACGAGGCGCTTTCGAATCGTATCGCGGTGTTGGTGAGCCAGAGGAAGGAAGTTGTCAGAGCATGACCGAGTGGAGTATTTCTTCGTCTCAAGGGCATTTCACTTCCAGGATTCCATATGCTATCTGGCTCGCGAGCGATGTTGGTTCCTGTTGTGCATTCATCGAGAGAATCTGCGCTTGCAAGTGGACTAATAGGATGCAGATAAGTATATGCCTTCTGCTCAGTGAAGGATGTCCTACTATGCTAGAAGATGCTGAACAAAGCGATGTATTCCAAGATCCGGCTTCGCATATCGAACCTTAAGGATCTGCTGTAATCCGTGTCTATGTATTGAAGCGACTTGCTTAGAGCCATATGACTCCTTGAAACTTGTTAGCACAAGGACTCAAATGAAATTGAAGTATTTCTCCAACCTCGTATAAGATCAAGGACGACAGAGCAGCGATAATCTGGTCGCTTGTTTGTTCCAACGGGTCATCCAAGCTCGAGCTTATGATACGAATTGTTTCTCCTGATGGAGATCTTAGCAATTGCCTAGAGACAAGTGTTCTATGGAATGAATACCTTTGTGATGAAGTATATCTCTGTCATACTCATCTGAGTCCGTCAGGGCTCGCAGATGGGACGCAGTAAACAGAATGGTCGCATGTATTAATCCTGGTTTCGAGGTCTGGAAAGAGAGGAGTTTTTCGCTAGACACCCAAACGGTGTTAAGAACATTGTTGTCTAATGGATTCGAATAAGTCACAGCGCATTAACAAACATTGATTTGGAAGTAGTGATACTTACAATGAGAAAGTAAAAAAGTGACTCGAGGATTATTAAGTTCTCCATGGACGTTGAAAGGATCATGGCGCCAGGAACCTAAGATAAGTGTATTGAGAGTGCTGTCTGCATCCCACAAACTCGACCCTCGATTATTTGATTCTTCTGTTTCTGCGTCCAGAATGATACTACGATCTCTTGAAGGGCTTGCAAAGTCCTCGCTTTTCGACGCTTGATGGTCACTACCTGCACTTCTAGATTGTCTTTCAGGGGGTTCAATGATTCGTTCATGAACTAATTGGAAACCTAGATCGTCTATATCTTGTTCTTCAACTTGTGTTATACTTGAATGAACGAAATTCGCGCGATCGTGCTCGTGTGAGGGTTGCAGAAAGCTTCGTGATAGTGGTGGACTTATGGAATGTTCTGTGGATTGTTGCACTGTTAGAAACTCCTACACATCTTGTTGTAGTGATAAAGGAATTGAAAAGATGCGTAGATAAGGGAGAAAAATAGTAACGTACCTTGAGGCCAGAAGTGTCCTGTCTCCAAAGGTAGGCTTTGAAAGTCGTTTGATGGTGGCCCTGAAACTCCTGGTGTACTGATTGTGATAACCGAATTTGTCGAATCAACAGCATGATTACGAGGTAGTGTGGAGATTGGCTGCCCCTTTTCAACCTTTTTCTCTAGTAAGGGTCGCTGTCTTGCTTTCAAGTTGTCTCTGATGTGTCGTCGCCTCAGGTCTACATCTCTCCGCGCATGCGATCGCACTACTTTTCGAAGGTCCGAACCAGAAGGATCCCGTAGTTCTCGCTGATCAATGAATCGTAATGGTAGACCTGAGGGACGGTTTACAGACGCTGGTGTTGGATTTACTGCATGTTCATTTATCATCAATGTTTTCATTGGTTGCTCATGATTCTTGGTTGTCGAAGAACCGGGTGACTGTCCCTGCGTTACGTGGTCTGCCTCAAACCCCGTGGCGCCAGGGAATACTGGCAGGGCGGCACCGAACTCTTGATTACCCGAATCATTCAAGTAGTCCACAGCCGCACTCTTGTTTGCTTGAGGTGAAGTTAACCTCTCTGGTACACCGCGAACCATTCCCAAGACGGATTTTTCTTGGCCTTTGAAGGCCGAATTAGGATGTGAAGACCCCAGATCTATCACTTTAATTAGCTCGAAATGGACGCCACGCCTTTGTCCAGGACAACGCGTAGGTCGTATTAGGAGGAGATGTCCTAGGATAGAAGTCGATCAAAATTAGGACCTCCTCCACACGCGGCCGCCCGAGAATTCTGTTATATACTAATATATCCCTAGTGGTCTCTCAGAGCCGGAATCTCAGAAGTTTTGTTGTCAGTCGTTAACAAGAATCGACGGTCGTAGCTCTCATTTCGCGGCCTCGCTCTTCCTTGGCGAAATTTTGATAAAAAAGCTGCCAATAAATCCTTCAACAGACTGAGGGCGGAGGGTATCAGAGACAATGTCCAACATGAATGTTGTGGAACTTTCTTATCCCTCCCACATTCAAACGAGGAGTCAAAAACGTTAGGGCAGCTCTAAACTTGCTGCTGTCAGAGATCTCGCTGACTAAGTTTGTACCCCTGACGCCCATCCAGCAGCATCGTTTTCTAAGCAACTTCATTGGTTCCGACGCCTGCCAAATCGAGTGAACTGCTTGTGCACCCTAGTGCCGGAACGGGATAATGCGTCGCCATAATATTTCCCGAATTGATACAACCCCGCTGTGTCACGTTTTTGTTGCGTATCGCAAACTCTTCGGCAGGATAGTATCGGAATTCTAGGTCGCCATTATCATCTGCCCTGCTTCTGGTGCTCCTCGTTGAACCTCTCGTTATATCTACTCTATAATAATGAGGCAAATAAGCTCACAATCAGCCAGCTACCCGATTGTCTCCATTATCGCTGATGAGCGACATGCAGAGTTGTCAGGGACTCCACTCTCACAAAATCTATAGTTCTAGACTTTCAGCGGCTTGGAAATTTCCAAGTTGGATTACCTAGTTTCCAAAAGTATTCAAGCACGTGACGCTATAGCTTCCTAAAGCTGCGAGTAGGACATAAAGTTTTATGTGAAATGGAGGTATGGGGAACTACAATAATAGCCTTTTCTCTTCACTTGCCAATATCTCTATGCTATTCATATTTTGAACTTGAAGAAATGTATTGTTCAATCACGTGCTTCGCAAGTGGTACAATCAAGGCAGTGTTTGGCAACGACGAGGAGTAATTATTCCCAGAAAAGATTCTCTATGTCACAAAGCAAGCATCTGAACTCAAAGACTCCCTCTTCATCCTCCCCATATCTAGTCCATCAATCGAGCCATCTCCTCTCAGTTGTTCAATGCATCAATCCATTCCAACGCTGTGGTAGGCTCCAGACGATGAGTATAATCCGGATCGATGAATGTATTCCGAACCACTCCACTCTTATCAACCAGCAATGTAGCAGGCACTGGGACGACTAAAGAGTCATCTCCGTTTGCGGTCTTCAGATCCGCTCCGGTTATATTGAAAACCTGTCGCATTTCATCTGGCTGTGCGAATGTGATTCCCAGCTGTTTTGCGAAGTGGTTTCCAACATCAGACAGAACAGTGAACTTCAGTTCATTCTTCTCCGTCGTGGAAAGAGCAGTATCTGGGAGTTCGCATGTGATGGCAACCAGAGTCACACCCTTTGCCTTGAAGTCGTCGAGGTGTTTTTGAAGGGCTCGAAGGGCTATGTTGCAGTATGGACACCAGTTTCCGCGATAGAAGGTGATGAGGATAGGGCCGTTGGCGAGGAGGTCTGCGCTGTCTACCTCCTTGCCGAGAGCATCGCTCAGGCGGAAAGAAGGGAGCTTGTCTCCGACTTTGATGGTCGCGTTGAGGTCGAAAGACGCAATGAAGTCACTAGTGACCTTCTTGATAGGCTCTGTCAATTCTCGCGGGCCATTATCGTGAAAGTTGTTGTAAAAAGAGTTTAAATCGGCGGCGAGACTCATAATGATTGATTTGCGATCTGTTGGGGAATAAGGAATATGTCTTGTAGGTCGAGAGTGATCTCTTTCCTGCTGATCCAGCTTTCTTTATATGATTCTCAAAGTAATGCATGCTTACTGCATTGATTGGGCATACGGATATCCGATTTGACGCTTAGACGCTTTGACCGGTAGGTATAAAATAGAGCCGGCCGACCCTTTCCCCGATACTGCATCGGGATGATAAAGAAATGGTAAGCAGACAAGACCAGGCATAATTATGAACTGATTTCTGTATGAATCCTTGCGTTCTGTTTGCAAACTATTGGCCCTTTCTCCATATTTCCACTTATTTTGCGTCGCAGATAGAGGCTTGATTGGAAATCGTTCGACCTCGTCCGAACTAGCCCGAACTGGTCCGAACTGGTCCGAACTGAAGCGACACTGTCGAGCTATTGCTTTGTCAACTAACTCATGGGTTTCGCACTGTAATGGATAGAGAAGAAAATGGCTCGGTATTGTTTATAAATCACTATCCACTGTGTTTCAGGAGAGCAGAGCCATTTCAGTCCTCCATGCCATCAGAGATTGTCAGCATTGGACCGGTTGCAGCTATGCTAATAACACCAAGCTCAAATGCTCTAGATACTAGTGAGAATTGTCAACTAATGCTCTTTACTGCAAGTTTCATCGGTCAGAAACATACTCTGCAAATCTTCGAAGTTCAAAAACTGAAAGCCATGCGGGTACCGAACGATTTCCCTTCTTCCATTATTGTGGATCTGGACGAGGTATGTGGGAGATGTGAGTTTTAGTTGTGTAGCGGGACTTAGAGTCCCATCTGATGGGGAAGTGACTGAGAGAAAGTCGGAAGATACTGTTTCTCGATGGTATCTATTAATTCTTTTTCTCGCTGAGTAGGAAGCAAAGTGTTGAAAGCAGGAAGACTTGCGCTCTTGACTCAAGATTTAACAGCCATTTTGGCTCGTGATAATGAGTCGGAGTCGTTGACTTTGAGTATCAAGTACGATTAAAATCTCTGCATCAGCCATGTGTTACTGTGTATGCTTTCTGTATGAATGTTGCGAGCTTGTCTTGTGGCTAATTAGATATTTCATATGTCAAGTGTAGTCTCTAGGTTCAGTTTGTAGAGAGCATAGCGTGCTGCAGGTAGGATGCGGATCGCTCACAACTTCAACATTGTTTGCTCATGCGGCCTAGGAATTTGCAAGTTCATAATCCAGAGTTCCGTGTGCATTTCTTCAAGATTGTCACGGCACGTAACTTCATACTGTGTATATATATATCCTGACCGCTAGTCAGGATCATCATCATTCATATTATATACACTTTACCCACCCACACCATGCATTCGCACCGTGATAAAGATTGAGTTTGAATTTCAAGCCAGCTGGGACAAGGCATCCGTCTGTGTGGGGTAAATTAGGTGATATCTTACCTTCAGAGCTAATGAAATGGAACACTGCATCGACATCGTTGCGAATATCTTTCTGTCTATCAGTTGCGAAGGCTGTACAGCTTACTTGCTCCAGACTAACCGCATTATCTTCAAATCTATACTCAAATGGAGTATTGTGTTTCACTGTAATGTATCTATTAGTATGCTTCAGATCAATAAGAGTTCTCTTTAGCAAACTGTCGGTTCATTCGGAGAACACGTAGGCTATTATCACTAGGTACGCGTGGAGTATTCGAGGTATGGCGTGGGGCACAAAGGCAAAACAAAGGGTACAATTAACTGGTATTATTCATCGATTGTCGAGATCAAGAGAGCTTGATCTCGAAGTCTAAGATATGCGCAAACGCAGTCAACGCTAGTCCCGAACCGGTAAGCGGCTCGGTTCCGTCACGTGACTGCCGAACCTTCCTGACTTGTGAAGTGCTATTTCTACACAAACCTTGTGTGATTGTCCGGACATCTTTCTCTTGGTATCCCTACCGCGTCTACTTCAAGCCGTGAGCGTGAAAGGTCTCCAAAAGCCTCGCATGTGAGCTTTAAGAAACATAAAATTGAGAAGAATATAGAACAATCTCCTTCAGGCAATATTGGAATCAGCGCCCCGATTTATCATGCCCCGAAATCAACTAGCATGCTAATGATGACATTCTTACCCAAGTCACCTGACGATCTAGAGCGTGAAGCATTGATTCGCCAACTCAACGCTCTTCAATCTTTCGATGGCTCCTTCTCCCTCAATCAAAGGGACATGGAAATCATGATGGTGCAGAATTTGGAGCAACAATCGATCAGCTGGAGTCTCACCTGCTTAGCCGTTCTTTGTACCTAGCAGCTAGGGACATAGTAATTCGACATAAGTTGGCGGTGACAATCGCGCTGATTATCATATTGGAGGAAATGTTCCAGTCATGCCGAGAGCTATGGGTTTTGATGATGGATAAACCCAGAAGTTTCGTGGATCCGATACTTCAAGTTGTTAACCGGCAAGGGATCTTTCAATTTGCGAGGGAGTAATTGAACCTTTTGGTTGATGATCGTGGGTCGGAGGGAATACAAATGCCTCTACATAAAATACTCAATTTGCCCCTCTTGATGACTGATTCTAGATTCTCGAACTGATTTATACGTATCGAATTTTCTGGGACGGGACTTCAGTAGAATTTGAATAAATTTGCATAAGACACCCATTGGATGATTATGCCGAGCAGAGAAACTTTTCGTGTAGAATGTAACAAGATTATGGACACAGAAAGACAGACGTGAATAAGACACTCAAAAGACATGAGTCTCAACTTGAGTATTGTGGGGCAATGTCAACCTATCATCCCGATCATATCTCCAGCACGACAAATATCTATCGAGCATTCCAAGCATAGAATATAATGTATAGCAAGTTTATATTGGGGCATAATATGCCCTTTCGGACGCTTAATGCTCTCTACTCAACAGAATTCGTGTATTGCAGTTGCATAAATTGTCTGTCCTGGTTCAATTTGAGCCCCTGAATCTCGCTTCCTCCGCCATGAGCCCTCGGCAAGAAAGGGGTCAAAGAAGTTGGAGCCTCAGGCACTACATGCCATGACCTCTTGCTTACAAACCGAGGCCGCTCTCTACCGATCGCGAACGACAGCTCACTTCATCTCTCATCCATCATTGATTCGTCTATATAATCACTACAGTATGATATTGATAGATTAAATATCTTCATATCCCATGTTACAGCGTCCTTTCACAACTCTGCCAAGTCTCTAACCAGAACAATGAACACGCCCCAAGTTCAGAGTTCCCCGAGCGATCGTCCGCCAAAGCGCATGCGGCTCGGCACTCGAAGCTGTGCTGAATGCCGCAGACGGAAAGTACGATGCATTTATGGAGCTGGCAAGAAGATATGTAATGAGTGTTCGTTACACGATGTTGAATGCATACCTCAAGGAGCAGCAAAGACATCGATTTCAAATCGGCCAGATGAACAGGATGTTCATCAAAAATTGGCGAATCTCGAAGATATGGTCCGTCAGATATGCAGTTCGATGGACCTGAGTAAAGGATCCGTGAATTCATCTCACATCGAGTTTAACACTGCGGAAGTCTTAAGACGTATTCGATCCGTCTCTGGTAGGGGTAGCGAGGGATCTATAAGCGAGACGGACGTGACGGTATCTTCAAATGCCGGGCCCATTGCAGTGTCGCATGATTCGATCAATCCCTTTGCTGATGCTCCTCTGCTCAATCTCTTCAGAGATGCTATGCTCATACAAGACGTCAATACTCAACAACAAAGTGTAACCACAGCTCCCCACGACCATCGACTTTTGAGTTGTGTCAGGACCTTTCGGACACTCCAGCCAGACTCAAAAAATTTGAGAGCCATTCTCACTGCAACTGAGAGTTACTGGCTCATATGGCAAGACGGTCTAGGACTGAACATTACCTCTGAACCTCATCTTCTAGGGTCCGTAGGGTCTGGGGAACGATTTATCCTCGATTCCATAGGCTCGGACAATCCCGCACTAGTTGCGAAAGCAATCCTCTTTCTCGCACTATGCATACAGCAGCTTTCACATGACATCGTGAGGGAGCAGCTCACTCTCTCAACTCGTCCCGAAGTTCTTTTAGACTCATACCTGATGGTGGTAGACATGCTCCTCTCCATAAACGAAAATTCAGCACCTACAATAGACGGGCTCGAGTGCTTAGAGATCACAGCCAAGCTTTACATGAATATGGGTAAACCACGAGAGTCCTGGTTGAGCTACCGACGTGCAATCAATCTAGCACTATTGATTCGACTTCATGACTCTGGTGGTATAGCTCGAGAGCGCGAGCAAAAAGCTTGGTCAAAGCTATGGCAAGGTGACCGGTTTATGTCAATGTTACTCGGACTACCAGCTGCTACTTCGGACTTGCACCCGGGACTTTTGAGGCCTGATTCTAGTCTCTCTATCAGTGCACGTATCTTATACGAGATGGCTGTGATCGCAGGCCACGTCAGCGAGCGGAATCAGAATAGCGCGAGTACTAATTATTACACCACTCTTCAGATCGACCAACAACTGAGAGATTGCCTTCAAAATATTCCTTCAGATTGGTGGAATGCTAGACCTTCCGAATCGACCCCCATTGAAGCCGTGTACGGTCTCCAAGTTACAAAGATCCACTACTACATGCTGCAAAAAATCCTTCACCAGCCTTACATGCTCAAGTCGTTTGTCGACGATGATTACAAACCGAGCAGTATTGCAACATGCGATGCTTCAAGAGAGATGATTGCAGCTTACCAAACATTACGCAATCACGCTGGCATGGAGCTTATCATTTGCGATCTCATGGACTTTCAAGTCTTCACGGCAGCGATAGCCCTCATCATTAAAATACTTTCGAGCACTTCGTCCTGCCTCAATTCAAATGAACGGGATTGGCAACTGGTCCAGAGCGTTACATCAGGTTTGGGAAAAGTTGCTCAAGCCATGGAATGCAGTGTAGCCAGCCAGGCTGCCCAGATACTGGAATATCTCACCGCTGCACATCATGGCACATACTCGGGACCCAGCCAGTTCGAGGCAGTGATCCCATATTTCGGGAAGGTGAAGATAAACAGACTACAACCAGGTAATTTGGTGCCGGGGACAACACCGACGGACTACCAGCTTGATAGTCCTTTGCAATTTCCTAGTACGATCGACTTTGCTGCGAATTCTTTCGCCCCTTTTTCTTGGAACGAGACACAAGACTTCTTGTCGGGAGCAGAATTGGGTGTTGATTGGACATCTATGATGGACGACGGCATTAGCTATGATTGGAATCAACATTTTGAATATACCAATCTTGGTGAAGGTGCTGTGGGAGATAGAGGCACATTTTTGGCAATCTAAAAAGATATGTCACATCGGAGGCTGGAATGAGACTACATACATATTCAATGATAGCAGATTATTACATGCTAATCATAACATGAAGAAAATCTATTTCTGTTCGGAAAGCTGAGCAGAGCTGCTTTACCTGCCGTTTTTGGTGAATCAAGGTGAGAGCAATAGTGGATAGAGCAGGTTTGAAGGCGAACATTAGCCTTATACCTAATATGTATGTATTAAATACTAAACCTCAGCTAACCAGCTCGTAGCGCGCCGGCTGTACAGGGGCGTCGACCTCGACGTAGCCGTGATGTGGACTAGCCTCTACAGGCGTGCTGTCCGCCTCCATGAATCCTGGCTTAAACGCGTAACTCAAAGGGGCAACCGTATTTGATGACGGAGTTGAATGCAGCTCACTAGCACCAGCCGCTGCTGCGTATTGCATATTTCCAGGAGGCGCTGATGCTTGTGTAGGCCGGGTGCGCTTGTGATATTTAACAAGAAAGAACACAACGCCCATGATCACAGCGAGCGCGGCCACGCCAACGCCAGCGCCGATTCCGGCTTTGGCGCCCGTGCTGAGGTCGCTGCTGGCCACTGCTGCAGAGGTGGTTGCGGTCGAAAGCTGGTATTGCAGCGCGAAGATTCTATTTACAATCACAACAACAGTAGTCCCTGTGGCAGTAGAATTGGGTGCAGTAAGGTCGAACACCGGAGTTGTCACACAAGGCACGTTATTGCCTAGTGAGCTTGAGTATAGTGACCAGCCTCTAAACCTTTAAGTTAGTTATATATTGACAGACGCTCCGAGTTTTACTTACGAGGGACAACAGGCTGTATTTGAGATGGTCGAATACCCGCCAGGACATGCATTGAGGACACCTCCGACGTTGATATTATAGGGGCAACAGGACGGGTTGTTCGTCGCGCAACCGATCAGCGGAAAGGATGTTGTGGTGGCAGAGGCTATTATAGAGGTAAAGGTCGGCGACCCACAACCAGCAGTTAGAATGTCAGATGCTAGTGCTGAAGTAGAAGAGCCAGCCGAAGCAGCTGCTGTGGTGCGACCAGCGTCCGCTATTCCGGTATAAAAGAGAGTTGTAGTGGTGCCGCACACAATGGAACCGTCAGTTAGGTCGGGTTCTCCGACTCTGTAGGGTTATCAGTAGACTAGAATAGGATAGGGAGGGAGTACTGACGATGAGCATATAGATCTGGCAATGACACGCCCGGTTGAGAAGTCTGTAGCAGCGCAACGCTCGTTTGCACAACACTCCACATTGGATGCGTAGCCTCCTTGGTCTGGCCCGCAATAGCAGGATGTAGCCTGAATTCCAGCGCCATAAGAATCATAGCACGCTGGGTTGGCCTCTACGGCTCTGGTAACGCAACTGTCCTGTCTCCCAGTCAGTACAGCCTTGTGTACAAAAATAGTTTCACAAACCCAGCAACTGGGAATGGTATCGGCACTGGCTGGGCCTATCAAGCCAGCAGCCAGCAGCAAAAGACGCTGAGAATCACCCCTCATCATGTCGCGTGTCGTGAGCAATTGTGAGATGGACAAACATTGCCGGCAAGAGCAGATTGCAGCTCATGAACGATGTGCGGCTGAGAGAACGGCTGAGGGAGAAGCGAAATACGGAGTAACTATCTGATCGCTCTATTGGTGGCTGAAACCTGGCTGGCGGCCTTTACCGCGCAAACTGACCAGTCGCTGTCGGAGTAATTTGGTGGCGCTACGAAGCACCCCTGGAAAGTCTCCTTCTGAGACTTCTAAGTTCTGTACAATGGCATTAAAATAGGAACCCGTTCTCATACCAGGAGTCCATTGCGGCCCCCGGAGCCCGTTCTAGCCCCCTCGAATCCTTCTTGCGAGACGAGCACAACCTAGGCGGGACGAGCGAGCAGACATAAGGTGGTGGGGAGAAGACAATGAAGGCCGGTGAGGATGGGTGAGGTCGAGGTGAGGTCGAGGTGATGCGAGGGTGAGCAAAGGTGCGGATGTCACGTGTACGGCGTCATGGCACATCTGCAAAGGGAGCTGAGGACTGGCGCGAAACAATAATAGATTCTGATGCTCGTGACTTTCAACTTGATATTCTAAGGGTATTAGATAGGGTCACAGAAACCAGCAACCTCTTCTTCCATTTTACTTCTGCGTACCTGTTGTTTTCCTTCCTTATGATACCCATCAAGATCGCCAAACAAATACTCAAGATCACCATTATGAGCTCCTTAGTTTGTGTTCCGGAAGTCTCATCCAGTATGGTCTCGCCAACAATTCAAGTTATTTAAGTCGACCGTGTGACAACTTACTATTTTGTATCCGACAAAGTATCTTATCTTAGCAGGCTCGCATTTACTCTTTTTTCCTATCTGCACCCACACTGATCAATATCGCTGCAAAACTGAATCTTTCTGGAAGCAAATTTTATGAAGCATACCCCGCTAACAACGCTTCCAGTCTCGTAAGTATTTGTGAATATATAGGAGTCAAATCAATACATCTTTCGTCAAAAACAGACAGAGTTATGTTATATTAAAGAAAGGCGTTCAAGGATCAATGTCCTTGATGCCCGAATCTAGAACACAATATCGTCACACTCGGCGATCATAAAAACGGAATCTTCTTATAATTTGGGAATCTCCATTTTTCAGAATACTTCTAGATCGTATATATTTGTGATATAATTATTGATTGCAAAGCTTATTCTCAAGTTGAGACGTCTCCTAGTCCGAGAGGCTCGCTTAGGTTGTTCAGGGGAGACCAAACACGCACGTGTTCCTGGCTTCATCCAAACACTCACCCTAACTTCGCTCAAGGAGACTCCAATAATCTCCCCAAGGGTATCTAAGATCCAGAAGTTTTTGCTTGCTCAAAACGTTGGTACCTCTCTTCTCTCCACTTCGGACCCCATTTCCGCACAATCAAGACAGAAGGACTCGCTGCCAACACAACCAGCCCCAAAAAGAGATATGTAAAGCCATAACCCCACGCATCAATAATGTACTGCACGGCTGCCGTCCCGACAGCGCTCACCGATGCCCTTGTCAAGTTGAACGACGATGAGACTCGTCCTGGGTTCATGGGATATAGGTCGACCAGCAGCGTCGTGAGGATGGACACCGGCCCACTCACTCCAGCGCCAGCGAAGAATAAAACGACCAGCGGTGCCGCAAGACTAGTCCCCGAGTCCACCACCCATCCCCAGGCTACAAGCATCGCTACGGCAAGTGCGGTCCACGGCCACATCAGATCCAATCTCGCCCTCTCGATCGGGAATTTTCTCAAGTCGTCACCCCGTTTGCGGTCCACCGACATGCCAATGCTCCTTGCGACGCGTGCATAGTTCCAATTAAGCAGCTTACCCACAATCACGGACCCGATGATAGAACCGATCGAGAACGGGATGTAACATAGCCCGACTTGCAGATCGTTGAAATTGTATTGCCGACGAATAACATCTTGCAAGGGAACCAGCATCGCATAGTTAGCCATGACGAAGAGAGACATGAAGAACATGAGGAGGCCGACGTCTTTTTCGAAGATGATGAGAATCGCGGCCCAGATGTTAGGGATGGGAATCTTTCTAGGGACCTTCTTCGGCTGGGGCAGAGGTGCATGGTCGGGTTGTGATTCCAGATTTCGAGATTGACGACGCCATTGCAGGAAAGATGTCAGAGAAGCGTTCAGTCTTGGGGGAGGGATGGACCCGTTGCCAACTATATTTCGAGCAGTCTGTATCAATGTTAGCTGAGCGAACACTCAAAACTTCACTTCAGCTTTCAATTCACCTCTGGCACAAACGGCACATAGATAAGCAGAAACACCCCCGCTCCGATGACCAAGAACCAGAAAGTTGATCGCCATCCCAAGAACTCGGTCAAAATTCCACCCAGCACAGGGGCTAAGGCTGGCGCGAACTGCACGCTTGCCTGCACTGCTGTAATGTATCCACCCCGTTCCGCACTCGTTGTGACATCCGCCATAACGGCACTCCCAATAGCCACCGTCGCGCTGCTGCCCGTGCTCTGCAGTGCCCTCAGTACCATCAGCGCCGCATAGTTATGCTGGAGTGCTAGACCGATATTTGCAGCTATGTAAATGCCAAAGGTAAGGATGTAGACCGGACGGCGGCCTATTTGGTCACTGAGGTCGCCAAAGAAGAGCGGGGCGGTGGCTTGCATGATTTGGTAGATAGTAACAGTGAGGTTGATCTCACCGAGTGAGCGGTGATAGGATTCCGCGATGGGAGTAATGGCGGGCAGGTAGATGAAGGAAGATAATGGGGAGAAGATAGTACCGAAGACAGTCATGAGGATAAGAAAGACTTTCGCTTTGGTGGAGAAGACAGAGTATACCGGCTCTGGCGGTGTCTGCATTTCATTCTTGGGGCGAGTCTCGTCAACGCCATCGTTGACTATGTCGTTGACATCCTTTGCCTGTACAGCACTCGCCTCGTTGCTAGGAATGTTGTCTATTGCATGCTTGTCCACTGATGGGTCTGAACCGTCATGCTGCTCAGAGATGTTCTTCGTGGGTGGTGTTGCAACCATGTTGTCGATTGCCTATATCTCACTTAGTTAACTTGAATGGCCTATAGTAAGATTCTTGGAACTCAAACCAGACACAAGTAGCTAAAATCTTTCCTCAGGCTAAGTCCTTGCAATTGACGAACACAAGATTATCAAGATTTGAAATATGCGAATGTTCTCTTTCGCGCATGGCTGAGCTGAGATGAGTTTTGAATGATGAAAAATCATTATTAATATTTGCAGCGGTTTCTTTAATAAATGTACATTATACTCTGAAAAAGGGGAAGCGAAAGCGCTCATGGAGATAGTCGGACATCGGGAGCAGCACGCGCCGACAAACGGTCACGTGCACCTGTGCTAAGTGCAGGGGGAGCCTCTGATTCTCGAACTGCCTAGGAAAACGAGCTTTTCCCAGGGAACTAACACGATTTCTACTTGGTTCTTAGGGTGTCCGGAAATATTCGAGCTACCTACGGAGGCTGTCCGAGCTGCCTAACTATCAGTGCTATTTTTGTTAAATCACGTGATTGGGTAAAACTTACGCCTGAGGCTCTGTGTAGGCTCCCTGTAGAACATTCTGACTCTAAACTGCACCTCCTACCGACAGCGAGCTCGAAGCATACTAAGACTCTAAAAAATCTTGTCCTGCGCATCTTTGTCTTTCCCCGGATACTAGGTAGTCTACACTCTGAAATAGTGCTGTCGTACAATTAATTCTGGGTATTTCTTCTGATGTTATCGTAAACTAATCATCTCAGGTCATAGCTTTCATTAGTGAGTCATTACTTGCGAAGACAATGTTGATAGCGACCTACTTATATCAATACAGGATTTGACAACTAATCTACAACATACTACCAACGTCCTCTCATTACTGGCAAGTCATGACCTGTAAAAATTGTGTTTCGACGACCTACTTATGATAACACAGGCTTGGACGAGGCTCGTGTCTATTCTGAACCCATGGTTAGCAAGGAAGTCCACGACTCACTCGCGGCATTCGTCGCCGAACGCGATTGGGCGCAGTTCCACACCCCAGAGAACTTGGCCAAGAGCGTTGCGATTGAGGCTGGCGAACTGCTCGAGTGCTTTCAGTGGGGCGCCGACGCCGACGTGAAGCGCGTACGCGGAGAACTTGCAGACGTATTGACCTACTGTCTGCTTCTCGCTGATCGCATCGGAGCCGATCTTGATCAGATCGTGCTGGAGAAGCTCGAGATCACCCGCAAGAAGTATCCCGTTGACAAAGCCAAAGGAAGCAGCAAAAAGTATGATGAACTCTCAAATGATGCGGCTTGAATTCTCCAAAGCTGCGGTTACAACGTGGAAGTCCCACGACGAGAAACATAGCAACTGGCCTGTAGTTTATGTATTGGACGACGGCCGTGACACTACACAGGCCAGTGCGAACAAGTTGAGGGACATCTACGTCGGGGAATCGCTCAACGCTTCGGGTCGACTGCATCAACACCTCGAAACACCTGCCAAACAACATCTCAAGAATGCTCGCGTCATCATTGATGAGAAGTTCAATAAGTCGGTTTGCCTCGACTTAGAGTCCTACCTCATCAAAATGTTGGCCGGTGACGGTGCCAATCGGGTCCTCAACCGAAATGATGGGATCACCGAGTCCAAATACTACCAACGTGAGATGTATCGCGAGGACTTCCGCGATATCTTTGAACGACTCAAGGCCGATGGTCTCTTCACGCGGAGTATCCCCGAAATTGAAAACAGCGACCTCTTCAAGTTGTCACCATTCAAAGCACTGACGGAAGATCAAGCAAGTTCGGTAGAGGAAATCGTCAAAGGGTTCCTTATTGATTTCGAGAGAGGCGCCAATAGCATGATTGCAATACAGGGCGATCCAGGCACTGGTAAGACGGTCGTGGCCATATATTTGATCAAATTGCTCGTCGATATCAAAACATTCACTTCACTTGAAGACCTGGACAGCGACTCGCTATTCTCTGACTTCTTCACCGAGACGAATCAGAAGCTACTTCAAGCTCTCCGCATCGGTCTTGTGGTGCCACAGCAATCGTTGCGAGAATCGATCAAGAAGGTCTTCCGAAAGACGCCTGGACTTCATCCCGCAATGGTCATGACACCCTTCGACGTGGGACAAGCAGATGGAACATTCGATCTGCTATTAGTTGATGAGACTCATCGGCTCAATCAACGGGCTAACCAACCATCAGGAGTGCTCAACGCCAAGTTCGCAACCATCACAAGAGATCTCTTTGGCAGCGATGATACTAGCAAAACTCAACTTGACTGGATACGGGCGAAGAGCCGACATCAGATCTTCCTTTTAGACGCAGCACAGAGTGTTCGACCAGCCGATCTGCCCTCAGAGCTGCTGTCTGATCTCGTTGCCAACACTCGTGCGTCAGGACGGCATTTTCAGCTTCAAACTCAGATGCGTGTACAAGCAGGATCCGACTTCGTGTCTTACATTCGCTATATTCTCGAACCCCGTCCTCTCTCAGCTCCACGCGTGGGGCGAGATTTTGCAGGATATGATTTCCGTATATTCGAAAGCGTGGCACACATGCGCGACGAGATTTTCCGCCGCAATGCCGAAGTGGGCTTATCACGTATGGTCGCTGGCTATGCATGGGAGTGGAAGACCAAACGGGACAAGAATGCATTCGATATCGAAATCGGCCAGACGCGGCTGCGCTGGAACAGTACTCCGACTGATTGGATTGCATCTGGCAACGCGCTCGAGGAAGTGGGATCGATTCACACGGTTCAGGGATACGACCTGAACTACGTTGGCGTCATTATTGGTCTTGATCTGCGATTCGACCCTGAGCGAAGGGGTCTTTTCATTCATCGTGCTTCGTACTTTGATAAGAAGGGGAAGGAGAATAACCCGGCTCTCGGTAGGACCTATTCGGATGATGATCTGCTGCGATTCATCACGCAGATTTACGCCGTGCTCATGACGCGTGGGATCCTTGGAACGTACGTTTATGCGTGCCATCCTGATTTGAGGGAGTATCTGAAAGCTTTCATTCCACCTTATTTCTGAAATCGTGTGAACATTGCGGTAAAATAGTATGATTACATGAATTATTAAAAGAAGCCAGGGACTTTAAACTTTGATGGTGCCTTCTATGTTATTCTCAGGTTTCAGAACTGTTTTTGCGATGGCCTTCGTCTTCTTGCGAGGAACAACTTGTTGCGATGGCAGTTTAGGAAGTTGCTGTCCACAACTGGCCTCGCAGGCTCAGGCTCTCTCGTAGGAAATCTCTTGCTCATATTCATCGTTCTCCCTAATGTAAATCGGAAATTTTGCTTAATACTTTTAAAGTCCATTATCAATCATTCAAACAGCATCCGTCTTCATTGAAGTGAAGAAAATACTAGATATGAAAAGAGGCATCCGACATGCAAAGCACATGCCAGGATAGCAAAATCCATGACGCTTATCGTAGACCTGCTGATGCAGGTACCGAAGACTGTAGACTATACGAAGATGTAGATCTGGAATAGTGCATTTTCATGTCAAATCTGCTCAGAGGTTGGAATAAGGTTAAGAGACCGGGATGGTTCCCGAGATAGACCGAACACGAAATAGGTAACGTCATGACATTGACAGGGGATCAGGTATAGTACTTTAGAAGAAAAGAGGAGGTTATTCGATGCTTGGGCGGCACTCATACGCTTGCAGAATGGAACCTTGCAAAGAAAGAAAATGCAGCCGATGTTAAGAGAATTGCATCTTTTTCTCAAGATTTTCTAAGGAATGGAAGGGAGAAGATGAACAGGGCCGGCAAAAAGCATCAGCGCGAATGCCCTTCCCCACTAGAAAAACACGTGCTGCTGCTAAAATTGCATTTGTTAATTAGCGGTTTTGTTAAATATGATATTATGAGAGATTTATGTATAATTCAAGTTGGGGAACCGCCCAGAATCCACCAGTGAAAAGGAGACATCATACCCTGAATCTTTATATACTCACACCACGTGACCTGACGGGGCTCGAATGAGAGACCACTGAGCGTCTCAAAAGTCTGTGTTTAGAGGGATATCAATTCACGCACGCTTCATGTACCTATGCCCTATCCCAAAAATCAAGCATCTCAAACCCTTCCCTACCCACGCATGTTTAGAATCACATGTAGCCCTACCCCAATCCCAAGTCCCTTGTTTATACACCAGCAACGCCACGCGCAGGAATCAAACCACACCTACTTCTGCACGTCCTTCCCCAAACTACTCAATCCCTCTCCCGTCTTCGCAACCACTTTCCTAGGAAGCACCTCCACCTTCCTGCTGAGCAACTCTCTCAACTCTGGACTGATGACCTTGGGCCTCTGCTCCTCCAACTCTCCATCATCCTTCGCCTTCCCTTTTCCTTTTCCCGTCCCCTTATCCACACTCACTTTCCTCGTCCCTTGTCGTCCAGGAGTACTTGGTCCTGCCCCACTATTCGTAGCTCCAGCGGTCACCGCATCAGTGCCGCTGGTGTTTGCTTTAGCTCCAGGAGAAGTAGGTGGTGAGTGTATAGATTGCGTTGAGCCGATACTGGCGTTCTGGGCTCTGTGTCTGAGTTTGGGGGCTGGGAAGTTGGATTTCTTGTCTATGGCTTCGACTGTTCTCTGGAAGCGGCGGAACAGAGCTTCTGCACGGATGAGTGTTGATTCTAGATCTATTGTGTTAGAGAGTTCGTTGACTATTGTCTTGTTAGCTTCAGTTCTATCTAGGGAAAGGAGAAACGTACCATATTTCAATACCTCATCAAAATGCTTCAAATGCTCCATGATAACAGTCCGATGCTTCTCCAAAATTGCTAGCGCAATGAACAGATGAAATCTACTACTCAAATAATCTGTCCACAATCTCTCCCAAAGCGTGAGAACATCTAACCACTGAAACTCCCTCTTATACCACACAAGCAGCATCCGGAAGAAGAAAAAGAAGTTTGTGGAATCAGCCGACTGCAGATGGAGATAAAGCTTCGGATCCATGAGTTGGACGAGATGGTCAAGAGTAAGAAGCTGATTCCGCATGCCGGATTGGTCGCGGAGGAAGTTACGTTCCATACGATCCATAAAGTGCTGGAAGCCCCAGAAAGCGATGGCGTCGTCTTGCAAGACGGCATAGATAGGGGCAAGGAGATCGGACATGCCTTGGACGTAGCCGAGGTCGCGATTGTATTCGTTATAGGTGAGGAGCATATCTTTCATCTGCTCAAGATGGACATTTGTTCCGACGTCTGCAAATGGTGATGAAGGATCTGGATGTGGTGCATCCTCGCCTGCGAATAACGGAATGGTACGATCTGTTCGGTGCACATCTTTCTCTATAGCAGAGACCCCAAGGAATGGGATATGTCAGCCTATACTGTAGTCTCAAAGAGAGGAATTCAGAATCACAAACCTATTCGACCTTTTTGCTCACGCCACCATTCTCCTTCCTCGCCTTCACCACCAAGATCAATTAGGCGATCCCACCAAGCTCCCTTTAGTCGAACATATTCGTCTCTCTCACTAGCGATCTCGACCTTCCTATCTTCAGCCGAAGACTCCCAATCATAGACACCTAGAAGGAACAACCAAGCTTCTTTTCTGACACCATCGTCTGGATCTAGACCTCCATGAAAGATTCTCTCCTTGACCTCGTCGACAGTGACTTGAAGCCTTCCCGTCCTTGGGTCAAAGAAGTTATTCCACTCTTTCAACGTAACGGTCTTCCTCAACTCTTTTAGACTGAGACTTCCCATCTCCGTGTCCAGTAGCTCAAACTCTCCCACATCTGTTTCCTCCATCTCTAGTACATCCCTTGCCGTCCAAATTCTCTGGTTTCTATCTCTCTCACTCTGCTCCGCGATACCCATCGCCCACCTCGCAAGATAAATCCTCGCACTATCGAATTCATCTTGCAGAGTCTGCACCTCAGGATTCTTCAACAAACGTCTCACCTGCGGCGGCATCCTCGGATTCTCAATGACCGAATCAGCCGTCCGTCTTGTGAACGTCGTCACCTTACTAAACTTTTCCATCAAATTCCAGCCCGCCTCCTTCACAAACTTCGTCACAGGATCCATACCCGCATCTCTTCCGCCCCTCGGACTCGCCCCCGCCGCTCCTCCCACCGTAACCCCACTACTACTCGGTCTCACCGGCGCCGCCTGTGTAGCCTTCCCACCAAACGCCTCCTTATCCTCAGCAGATGGTTCAATCAGATAGATATTCGGTTCCGCACCACTCCTCTCAACCTCCACATATCGTTTCAACCATCTAAGAACCTCATCTCCGCCCCAGAACATCTCCCCATTTGCTCCAAACGGATCGAAGTTCTCCCTCGCAAATTTCTTCTTCTGTAGAATCGTGCTCTGGCACTCACTATCATGAAAGAACAATGCTGGGAAACTATCACCGGCTCTCGAATTAATGATCAAGCTTCCGAACCACCAACCCAGACTTGGTGGCCGGACCAGCAACGAGTATACGGCCGAGACGGGAATCGCGAACGCATAATGACCTATAGACCCGGAATGTGTAGTCGTAGTCGGAGGCGGGGGAACAAGGTATGATTGTTTGGGAGGCGAGTCCCCATCGCTCAAGTCAACCTTGACGTATGTATCCAATGCATCTCCCAGACTATGTTCCGGCAGCCAAGCTAGGAGGAGACTGCTCGCTGTTTTCAGTCTCGCAGACGCGGAACCTGAGGATGTAGGTCGAGAATCGGGTGCAGGTTTCTGTTGGAGGAGGGCGATATAGCCTGGAATATTGTCTTTCGCAGAGGGAGTGGGGTGAATGTAGACCTATTGTTATCAGCATATGCTCGAGATACCCCGCATTGCGTGTCTGAGGTGCGGGCACTGGGCAGGATGGCCGACCTTGCTCTTGGAGAAGAGGAGCTTGACTCCTCGGCCAGTAGTAGTATGTGTAATGGTATTGTATTCGCCTTCTTCGTCGTCGCTGAGGGCGTAGAAGCTGTTTGACGGCGATGCCGGTCTAGCAGGGCCGGTAGACGACGTCATTGTCGCTATTTACACAGGGTAGTGCGTTCGTGGGTAAGATATGGAGGTATCGATGCTCTGATTGAAGAGCTTTGCAGTGGGGAATTCAGCGCATTTTGTGTTTTGTGTGGCCTTGGTGTGGTACTGCCGTCGTAACTTGGTGGTTGCAAAGGTATGACGCGGTTCTGTTGCGCGGCACCTGAGGCGAATCTCGTGATCATAGGCATCCAAAGAATTTTGAGACATTTCGACCTTGAGGTTTCAGTTCATCAATAGCAGAGACTGCGATTATTATAATTCATAAAAGGGGTATTCTATCAACTACCATGCAATTTCGTTGTGTTTGTCTAGGTAGGTCTCCATGCTGCAAAGCAGGCCAGTCTCGCTTCGTTGTCAGAAACACTCAGTCCTGACCTTCCAAGAATTCTATCAACACTCGATCTAGTATCATAACTGACACACTCATGCTCCAAGACAATACTCGAGCCGATTCCGGACTTCAAAGTAAACATGTGAATGCCCAGTCGGTGCTGATAATATTTCACGCCCAAAGCACCCTGCGCCTCCCAAAGCATTACTAGCAGCGAGGTGTGATAACAAGTCAATCCGATGGATTTTCAGGCGGGTTCACGACGTTCGGATCCATCTCTAAAATTGGCTTCAAAGCTTTCATCGACACGGGTTTGACCAAGTACATGTCGACGCCAGCAGTGAAGGCGTCACGCTGGTACTCGTCGGTAGAGAAGCAGGTCACTGCAACAATGCGGACTCGAGGAAGATCATTCTCTTCCTCGAATTGGCGGATCTCTCGCGTGGCTTCGATGCCATCCTTTACCGGCATAGCAACGTCTGTCCTTGTCAGCAGTCAAACAGTAATAGACTCGAAGGTACTTTCTTACCCATGAAGATAATCTTAATGCCATGAGGAGCAGCTTGGTATTTTTGAACTGCTTCCAGACCATTGACTGCCGCGAGATGCTCTTCCTTTGCTCGCTTCATGTGATTCTTGAGTATCTGCCCAATCTATTAGTACAAATTCAACAGACACTTGGAAGTTAAAGTCCGAACCTTCATATTAACAGAGTTATCCTCTACCAAAAGGACAGTAGACCTAGGTTTATTTTCTACCATCTGCAATGCTGCTTCTGGTGAAAAATCAGGTGACGGCAAAGGGGGAGGACTTGAAGGCTCACGGAATGGTTGACTCGTTACAGAGCCTGGTCTGCCCCGCAATGGCATTACGCGTTCACCAGAACCACCTTCCTCACTTCGGTTTACCGGTGTCTGATTATCTGTGGTAGGAAATCCATACGAAGTTGACGTAGCATTGTCTTCCGGGGGTGAATCGATAACGGAAGCTCTATACTCGAGACACAGTCCTAGGATTCTTGCAAGTTTATGCGGGCCGACACTAGATACAAGGTCAGTTTGCGAGGTCTCAGAATGTGTGTTGATACCACAAATCCGTGAACCGTCGGAGAGAAAGGATTATAGAAATAAAGTACAGGGTTAACGTCGTGTAAAAGTGGCCTGATTCTTACGGCTGGGATAAATGAAATATGCCTCCTTCATTTTGGCCACGAATACAGCTGTAGAAATCCTCAAAGACAACTAGAGGTTGTTGTTTGGTTTCCAATTCGGACAAATTCATCTGAGATTGCATTCCGATGAAGATGTCGCCTGTGGCTGCGGTAATTGATGAAGCTGAAGTAATTTTCAGTCCAAACCACTGACTTGTAAAGTAGGAAATCGATGATCGTATTGCAAGCATTCGCCTTGAATGTGCAGTTAGAATGCCTGTTGGCGTTTCATCAATCCCGGGATAATAGTCAAATCCAATTAAGCAAAGTTCCAGACCTTTGCACCAGACAGCAATGTCTCGAATCACGGCTTGGCTTCCTGCAGGTAACTTCTCTGATTGTTGCGGAGACGACAAGATCGTAGGGATGGAGACTTTGATTCCAGTGCCGTAAGCCAGATCACTGCCAATATCGATTGTACCTTTAAGGTCAGCCACCATTTGGCGTACGATACTCAGCCCCAGACCCGTTCCAGGCGAATGCGAATTTACTTGAGAAAAGGGTATATAGAGCCTGTGTTTTAGAAAGTCCTGCGACATTCCTATACCAGAATCTTCAATGTCAAGAACAGCCACGACCATTTCAGAAGCGTTTAGTCCGCTTTGGACTGGAAGAGCTTGGAGTGCGACTCGAACGTATCCGCCTTCGGTGTACTTCAGGGCATTTCCAAAGAGGTTGGTGAGAATCCGCTTCCACGCACCAATTTGCGATTCGACTACCCAGGATGATTGTCTTTGAATCTCGACAACAATCATAACATTTGGATTCATGCTCGGTGGTGTAAGCCTAGTCGATCCCTGCTGGTCGTATCTTCGTTGTTGCTCCGGAGACTTCTCTGATGCATTACTAATTTTGTGATTGTGACCAGCGAATATGCCCTCGACCACGGTTTCGACAATATCACACAGATCAAAAGTTGAAGTTCTACCAACTCGATGCGAAGTATGAGGTACTTCCTCACCCGTCTTGAGCCTGCGTCGCTTTGATTGGTTATTAATCTTAGCATAGTCAAGGCTGATCAGAAGTCAGCATTACTCAAGATCACAGCGACACCCAGCTGACATACATATGGTCGAGGGTGTCTAACAGCACTTCTCCACAACTTGCTATCGTGCGGATCATCTCGTTTTGTTCTTCATCTCTCGTTATATCGGCCACTGTAGCATCAGCATGTTAGTAGCTTCCTAATGGACGCGATGTAGTGGGACGACAAAGAGGGAAAAGCTACCACACGCTATGGTATTAATACATAAGAAGCGGCAAGCATTTCTTAGAGTCAGGAAACAAAGAATGCAATGAAAGCAGGGCTCTCACAGGATTCCGTCGTTGCTAGAATACCATGAAGAGGCGAACGCAACTCGTGGCTGACCGAAGAAATGAAATCAAGTTTGGCACGGTCTGCCTTCAGCGCATCCATCTTTGACTTCTCAGCCATGATGCAACTTCCGAAGGCGGCGAGATAGGTAACATCTTCGTTTCCCAACAATCGAGATGGGTCGTTAGTCCAGGCCAAGCTGCCAGCAAACCACTATAGAGGCTCGTGTTAACAGTCACCTTTGACGGGGAGTGGGGATTTGGGTAGAAAGATGCGGAACAAAAGCAGCTGGCTCGACGAGCCTGCGAAGAGGATGGGTCGGGGTGGGAAGAATAGCACACACCTGATCTCTTTGAGGATCCCACAGGGGAAAGAATATGATAGCTCGTGCCCCGGGGCAGATATCAAGTAGTTGATATGCTCTCAATTGTTCTTTCTCCTTCTCAAACTCGGTTCGACCCTTGTCATCACCTTCAGTGCAACACCTCATGTCCCGATCGTCGTCGAAGTCCAACAAACTTCCGTCCTCATTGAAAAGGAAGACCTGTCCATGTGGGTAATGCTGCAACAGTCCACGCAATGTAGATTGAGGTAGAGAGAGGTGTTGTGGCAAAGGCGCAGAGTCCACTAGACCGGCTTTGCCATGCAATGCATATCCCAACAAATCACAGGTCGGCGATATTGCACCTCTTGTCTCAGTTTCCGAACTACCCTTGAAGCTGGGGCTGAGGATATCAGGCAGCGGCACAGAACCGCCGATGATGACGGTGCTTCTTTCTGTTACGTTGGGGCGTCCACCATTCCCATCGCGAACGGCTTCTGGGGCTCCACTGTACCTAGGAGTCGGCTTTATTCTGGAAGTTTGCTGACTTTTGACCATATCGAGATCTTGCAGAGAAGCATCCACAAAGATAATACCGTCTAGGTCGCTCGACTGCCTAATCAGATGGCTTGCGCGCGAGAAGAGCAACTTGAGAGCTCCGCGGGCAAGTTCTTCTTGCGGGACTGTTGTCTCAACTGGAAGAGTTAAAGATGTTGTACGTCGGGTATCATTGGTAGGGGCGCTTGCTCGTAGCTCTCCACTGGTGTTTGTTGCTTGCCTGGATAATGCAAATTCCGTTGGTGTCCCAGGAGTTTCAGGTATACTGACAGCAAGTGAATCTATCTCATTTTTTTCAGTAGTCTGGTCAGCAGCTGATATTACAGAATTGGCATCTGCTTCATCTGATGCTCTGGACTTGGTTTTCATCCGTTCAGAACCTGTTCTGCTACCACGGGTCGGAATCAGTACCATTTCATATATTATGGAGGGCAGATTACGCGCAATAGGAGTAACGAAGCATGTGACTGCGCGCAATACATCGACTTTCAAAACTCTAGAGAAGACAGAAAGAGAATGCTCATCTGAGAATGATAGACTTACGAGACGGTGTTTGCAAAGCCAGCTGATCTTTTCGTGGCGTTTCCTTTATTTCCTCCGAGGTTATCTAGATCCTGAAACTGTTCGTTGAAGACTTCCTTCCACCACTGTTTCACAGATTTTCCGTCAACAAACCGTCCCAACCCTCTTATCATTTCTTGCGAGCGCTGCAGGCGGTCCTGGGCCATCACAAGCTCGAGGTGTTCCATCACGGCTTGAGCTATCTCTCCCAATCTGTCAAGAGCATCAATATCCAGTCCGGCCCGTGGCTTATCATCGACCACACAATAGCCGCCAATGACATATCCAGACTGAGTCTTGAGTGGAACTTCGGCATAAAATCGCAAGAAAGGCGGTCCGACAACGTACGATTTGTTTTTGAAGCATTCGGTAGCTGCAAGGTCATTAATGATATAGCATCGCTGGTTAGCTGTGATATTGTCTGTTGATTGTTCCAAACTGCCATCCTCACAATCGAAAGTGTGAAGAGTCTCGGGGCAGAGGCCCCACTTTGCAGGCAATCTAATTGTGCCAACCCATAATTCGTCGCCTGGATCAGTCTTTGTTGGATCATGGAGGGAGACACTTCGTGTAGCCTCAGCAAGGATATACTGATACTCATGGTCTATGAGAGATATGACTGCTCGTGGAACGTCGAGACGGAGGGCACCTTGTTGAGCGAAGGCTGTTAGTGTCGGGTCATGTCTAAGTGAGCTGAAATTGGCGTCTTCTGGGAGTTCTATTGATGGAGTTGCTGGGATTGTGGTCGAGGTGGAATCACATGTGCTCGAATAAGTAGTAGATGTATCGCAATTTGTAGTGCAGGTCTCTTCAGCAGTGCCCGGGTTCGTGGGCGCGGAGGATCCTGGTTTGACAGAGTAGTATCTAGACTAGAAGTTAGGCTAGGTTCGAAGTGAAAAGAAGAGGACCAACTTGACTAGATTACGAATGATCGCACTCGCTCGAATTTGTTTCGGTCGAAGCCGTGGTTTCTCATCTCGATCGACCATGCTCGCGGTCTCTGACAAGACCATTGTGTTTGTGAATACAGACTATCAAGCGACATCTGCGATGGATTGGAGTGAATTTAGGAGGAGAGAAAGTGGAAGGGACGGCGCTGCCTCGAGAGAAGCTGTAGAGCACAGCTGGTAGGAAGCGCACATGTATTCATATGCTATGTGGAAGAGAGATTCAGAAGACGAATAAAACAAAATATAACATGGCGATCACATTACAGCTTCCCAGTACGGTACTTCCCTTGGATCTTCAAAAACAGCAAGTACGAGAGAGATACCTACCTAAGAAATGGCATCACGTGATAGATATCAGTTGAGGAAAGAGACAGTCTACATCCAGAGGGGGCAACCCAGATACTGTGAGAACATTGCGAAGATAAAAACGATTCAACAATAAACCAAACTAGTCCATCGTGCCTTCATAGCAAGGGCCGTTGCAATAAGGATGCTTGGGACCAAAGGTCGCAGCCCCTTAACTTTTCCTGTCTTCAATGATTTTGTCATTGTGCCGGAAATGGCTTCACTGTGAATAGCACGGTGTTGTTAAGCTCGATGCTTGATATTTGACGCTTGGAGTTTGGTCAAAGCGGTCAAAAATGGGAAATATAGGTAGGGAAAGTTGGATGATGGTCATCAAGATGCACATGAAGATTCTGTTCCCGAGCTAAGCTGATTAGTCAGCGACTTTGAGACTTCAGTGCTTCCTGCTGCTTCGTCCCATCTCCCAATTCAACCACACTTTTCATCCTGTAAATTTATTCAGTCAAACCGATTCTCAAATATCTGTTGCAACCATGCGACAGCACAGCATTCATTACTTGAGAGCTTATTGCCTCGCATATTCATATAGTTTCCATCGAAGATGAGCAAAGCGTTGACTAGTCACGCGCGCCGAAGTATGCGGCATGTAAACGACAGAATTCAGGTTAAATAATAGCTAGCTATACATCGTTGCCTTTATTGCGTTCAAACAAACTTGGTTCTGGTACAATACTCTCAAGCAATTTTAACATAACTCTCCTCACATCAGCGATCTCGCTTTCTTCCTTAGTGCTCACATCATCGTTTAAGCACAACTGTCCTACTTGGCGCTTTCTCTTGATCAATCTCTTAAGGAGCACATTCTCTACTTGCTCTGCATCGGTGATCATGACAAATAAAGCATCTGGATCCACAATTGTGTATTGGTATTTCCACAAGGCCTTGATGACAAGTTCCCTCTCCTCGGGCTGGGTGTCAGCGTATGGGAGTAGAGGTGACAGACCTTTCTCTACCCGATTTAGGAGTAACTTCACAAGGCAATCTCCGCATTTTGGATATTGCCTCGCTACTCTGTCGAAGATTGACGCCGTACTGAAAACATAATTTGTGTGGTTCTCGTCAGATGATGATGTTGAAAACCCAGGACCCAGGCATGTGTTGATGTTGAATTCAAAACACTCGATGTTGTTGATAGTCACAGGTCCATCAAGAGATGTCCACTGCACATCGCCGTTGACTTTCGGGGCCTCCAGACCAGCTTTTTCGAGGGCCTCATTCATGTTGTAGAACATTCTCTTTCGGAACCCAGTCTCTCCTTCCTTGCTCATTCCCTGTTCCAAATCGTCCATGATGACCTGCCGTTCGTCCCATCCAAGGTTTCCATTCCGATCTCGGTCACTTCGTAGCATAATATAGCTCCACAGCAAAGCCTCCCGATGTCGTTCAATTGTGTAGTGGAACGCGACGTACCAGGAGTAAAGCTGGAATCCTGTTTCACCCCTGAATCGTTGACATGCGCTTTGTAAAGCCGGTCTAGGAAAAGATTTGATTGCTTCTCGAGTGACTGATCGAGATAGTGAGTGTCCAAAATGAATTTGACCTTTGCGTTTCCGCTCCCCGAAACGTCTATTCAGCAGCCAAGATGTGTATATGAGGTAAGGTTTCTCTCCGAACCTTCGGGCATCTAGATCTGTAGGTGGATTTATGGTGTTGTAAGAGTTGGCTTTGAAACCCATCGTTGGTCCGAAGAGCGGAGAATAAATGTCCGATGCTGCATGTGGTTTCCCCAAAAGCATGTCATCTGATAGAGCAAAAAGCTATTTCCGGATTAGCCTTGCACCAATATCGTATTGACGTACTCACTCTGTCAGTATCAGACTTCGTGTTGAAGATCTGGTTTTCAATTGTCAAGGAATTAAACGTTGGAAGACAATCGCGTTCTGCCTCATCAAAAAAGTCTTCCTGTGAGAGAACCTGAACCACGCTCTTAGTGTGGGGATCTTGTTTGAGCCACAGAGGCCGTTGCTTCCTTTTGATGGTAGCAGGATTATCCAATGTGGCATCTCCCGTATCTTTTGGTTCGGCTATAGAATTGACAAGTAGCTGGATCTTATTCCGGAAGGAACCTGCATACTTTTCAATACTTCTAATTGAATACCGAAGCTCGTCCCAATCGCGATATCGATTGACTCGATGTGAATCCAGCCATTTCCCATCTGGGTCATTGAGAGTGCTATTCACTTCATATGGATATATAGTGCGTTGAAAATCTTCTTCTGAGCCATTAACCCCTTCAATAATTAGTATATGCATCATTAAGTGATATTTAGAGGTGCTTACATGTATAGATAAAATCTATTTTGGTCTCATTCAATGTGCCCCATCTTACCACATCAAATTCAGCATCAGCAAACCACTGATCCTCCCAGCCTTGCAGAATAACGTCCGACGTGGTGTCTTCAAATGGCAGGTGAACAATATCTGGCAGCGCCTCGGCCATTTCGTTCAACGCTGCATATTCCGAATACGTTGGAAATTTCTGGGGCCCAGAATGTTTCGAGGCAGATTTGAGGACATTTTTCTCCTTCTGCTGAATTTCATCGTATTTGACAGCAGGCGAAAGATGCTGCTCTATCATTTTCTCGGAGGCTTGCTTCACCAAAGCTGGTGGTTCCTCGCCAATAATCTCTGAAGGCACTGAATTTGGTTTCTTCCGGCTGTCCAATACCGCTTGCTTTCCAGGTGTATCATCCTCGGCATACTCAGGGCTGACTTCCTTCAGAGGTGTTATTTCGGAAGGAGAGTTATTATTGTCGATTTCACTCCTCTCCTCCAGCAAGGGTGATGCCACATCCACTTCAACTTCATTTTCTTTCTTTTGTGGGAGACTCTGAGTAGTGAGTATCTCAGGTTTCGGTGGTTCTACGTGCTCAATTTTTGGATTGATGGTGATCGTTTGAGACTCCTGGAGTACCTCTGATATATAATACCAATATAATAAAAGAGGAAGTACAACAAATATTATGAAAAGGCGATAACGACGACGCAAAGCAGTCCGTCTGTATGACGGGCTCGATTCTCGCTTCCAATATGGGAGTTTAGAAGTTGATTTGTACATTGTTAACACCAGATAGGAATGAACAAGTTGAAAGTTCAACTGACATTTTTTTCAATACTGGCCTCAACATCAGAAAAGAATTAGGGCCTGTGGCGAATCTGCATCGGACGGTTCTTACTCCGCCTTTCACTAGCACGGCTTACGATTGTTTGACTTTCTAAAATATTATTTGATTGTCCAGATTTGAAGGTCTCGAACATACAAAATGTTGTAGCGTATTCGGACCAATTGTAACTCGCCAAACCCAGAGTTAGCACGGGGCGGAGCCTCCTAACTGTGGCGCGCCAAGCTTTGCTTCTGAATATCGTCATTTTCATGAATCTAAGAGCCTCATAGTTGATCTTGAGCCTGCTCTGGCCCCCTTTGCCACCGTCTTCCCCTCTCAATCCCCGCATCTCTCAGCGGACTCACGGGCTTCTCCGTTTTCATTCGTCTTAGTTTCCCAGAGCCCACCGGCGAATACTATCGTAGTCCCGGGACTAACTTCTCCGAGGAGCTGACTATCACGCCGAAAAGCATCCAGGGCACCAAAGCTATTCGGTATTCTATCTAGCTGGACGTCTAGCCCCAAACCATGGCATTCACTTCAAGTCCCGACTTGAGTTCGACCCTAACTAAGTAGATCAGCAACTTTAACTCTGAGTCTAAAACTGCTCCGAGTGGAGTCGCCTCCCAACTTTGACATAAATATGGACCTACGATGTGGTATATCTTACGCTCCTTCACTTGTTCCAAGTCCTTACCTCTACTCTTCTCAACATACTTAGACTGGCTGTCGTTTAATCTTTTTCTGCTATCATCTTTCGTTATCTGTGCTAGCTAAATGCCTACGATGTGGTTTCCGACTGCAACTGCTCTTTGGCTAGTCTTCGGACTTCCAACCATCGTCTACGCCCAGGATGCTCTAGCAACGTTCTCCCCATGCCCTGATTGTCCAAGTAGCATTGCGCAAAGGCCCATAACGATCACGGCTCAGTATCAGACGGTCTCAACATGTACTCCTCAAGAGACTTGCACCTCCGCAACCTGCCCTCCTCAGGAGACCTGCACGTCGACAACCTGCTTCCTCACACCATCTTGTTCAACCTATGCCTGGGTTAGCACTACAGTACCAGCCTTGGGCGGTGCTACGAGTACTCTCATCACCAAGACAGATCAAGTACTCGAGCTATCTCATGCATCCACCGTTCTTACTTCATCCGCTCCATGCACAACTACTGCTGCTCCTTTTTTCAATGCCACTACTCCTTCGAACGGGACTACCACACTCAACAATACTCAAACCGCCTGTACTTCGACCATCTATCATACTTTGGTGGTTGATATCTCAGCGCCTTTTGACGAGACTGGACCTTTGGCAATACCTGGCTGGAATGGAAGCGGCCTTTGCAATGCCTGCGTCCCAAATGCGAACACACTACTACAGGTTGTTGATGTTGACAGTTGCTTGGACGGAACATGCTCGACTTTCAAGGAGACTTGGATTTCCACTAAGCAAACAACTACGCCTTCGTCATCTGTGGTTACAACACCATTCACCACTTCTTATCCAGTGACCAGCGGGGTCAATACGGTTCCCATCACTGCTACATTCTCGCCACCGCAGGATACTAGATTCACAGCCCCAGTCACGTCAACATTCCCTGTGACTACATCAGTCCCTAGCCCTCAAGTCGTGGTTTTCACGACTTTCGTCACCGTCACATTCGCTGCAGGGCCAGCAGCGGCAGCGATCCAAACTATCGTTAGTGGAACGTAAGTTTATCTATATTCAGCTGTATATCAATAAACTCACAAATAATTTTAGCACGCGCAACTCTCCCGCAATCGTCGCTGCTGGGTCCTTGACTTTAAACCCCAACCCTGGTGCGGCTTCGACTCCAGCAGGAGCCCCAGGCTCACCACCGTTCTCTGTCTCTTCTGCGTTCAGTCAGAGTCCCAATGGTCCGAGTGCGGTTCCCCTTCCTGAAGGAAGCCCAGGCTCGGTTTTGCTCTCCGTCTCTGTCACGGCTAGCGAAAATCCTAGTATTCCGAGTGCGACATCCACTCCGGAAGATGGTTCCGGCTCCGGCTCGCCCCCGTTGTCTGTCAGCCCCCAACCTAGCCAAAGTCCCGGTACCCAGACCGTGACTTCCGCTCTAGGAGATGGCTCCGGTTCCGGCTCGCCACCAGTCTCTGCCAGCTCCCAGCTCAGCCAAAGCCTCACTGGCGTGAATACGGCTTCCACCCTGGGAGGCACAGGCACAGGCACAACCTCATCCCCATTCTCTGCTACTGTAACGTCTAGCCAAAGTCTCAGTAGCCAGAGTACGATTTCAGCTTCTGGCTCAAGCTCACCCACGCTCTCTACCGGCCTCTCGTCCAGCCAAAGTCTCAGTGGCTCATCTTCCTCGAATACAGTCTCCACTGGGCTTTCATCTATCTCTACTACATCGACGGCTTCCACAACTGGTTCCACAACTGGTGGAAGCTCCTCTACCGGATCTACGGGCGTGCCAGGTAGTACCACAGCGGGATCGTCAAGCACCACTGCAAGTGGATCATCTAGCATTACTGTAGCTCCAAGTGTGGTTCCAACGTCTCCCCCCGTCGGCTCTGTCGTTGGAACCTTCGAATACTTTGGCTGTGTAGGATCAACTAACGGGTTCCCAACTTTCTCGCTTGCTGGATCCAGCAGTGCAATGTCCGTTGACCTTTGCCTCAGTGAGTGTGGAGCTAGTGGTGAACTTTATGCCGGTCTCTTTTCGACGTAAGTGTTTCGCAAATCTTGTTGAAGTCTATTTATTAACAATTTTCAAGCGACTGCTATTGCGCATCTACCCTCGATGGCGGAAGTGGTGGTCAGATAACCACTGGTGTGTGCGACATTCCCTGCCCGGGCAATCCTTCACAAAGCTGTGGTGGGAGCACTGGTAGCTCAGGCAAACTGCGTCGTCGAATTGCCGCTGGCATACTTCTCGATGTGTATGAGAACAATGCTGCCACAACAACAACTTCATCCAGCAGCACCGAGACATCCTCGACGACTTCAAGCACACCTGATCCTTCATCGGATCCTGATCCTGAGCCCCAGAAAAGAGATCTCCAGGACGAGATGGAAACCTCTCACTACAAAGCACATAGTGGTGGTAAGCTACGACGTGGTGGCATGCTTCAGATCGCAAAGCCTGTCAATGGTCCAGCATTGGCGAAGCGTGATTATGGAATTAAGGCGCCTTTTGGCTCATAGGTAAATTGTCACACTGGTCTTTGAGAGAATTTCACTAGGCAACGAATAATAATGCTCATGTTTTGATATGGCGATATGCTTCATTTATGGTTAGAAACGATTTGATTGATTTTTATTATTACTTGAGTTTATCTTACGGGAAAACGATGGATTTGTACTTGGTAACTTCTTTATAAATAACCTTCCTTATTCAATCTCAAATTGACAGAATCTTGATATTACATTCAGCTCGTCGATACATCATCGATTTTCAATGTAAACTATGCGGAACTTATTTCTGATAAGAAGCCTCTATAAAAACAACCAGATATATTCTAACTTAACTATTTACTTTACTTCAGGTGAGAGGTTATTATGACAAACTCGAGTTTACGTGAATCACACGGGTACTCAAAAACATTGACACGGAATATTTAGCAAATCCAATTAGAAGCTGTCAAAATACTGAACATTTGATTCAAATTTCGTCGTATTCTGCATGAAATGCCTTTTAACGTGCTTGACTAGGAACATCATCATCCTCTCCCAAATCTTTCAAACCTACCAAAATCTTCGACTCGCCCCTCCTCAAATCTTACTTCTAAGACTCTAGAACCGCGTATCGACCCTCAGCTCACCTTCCGTGCTTCTGAAGGTACTTCAGAAGATCCAAGCCCATCGTGCATATCGTCGACAGCTAGGCAGATAGCGTCTATCTCTTTGTCCACGAAGTTGTTGAGATCGCCAGGTGAGAGAGAGATTTGCGATATCGTCTACTAGAGATCGAATTGGAGATCGACATTACGTTATACCTCTGTTCCGAGAGCGGGTCGGTAGTTGGGTGCACTAACGGAAAATTCCTATAGTACCGAAGCTAAATAAGCTCCCCACCTGTGTAGTCACTATCGTGATTGTGGGGTAGCGGCTCCGCGAGTCTGGTATAGCGCCGGGACGCGATCTCAACGACTTACTAGCTTCCCAGACTACCGGTAACAGCCAGAAGTGGCGAATGGTCTACGTGCTCTAGACCACAAACACGAGTTATACCAAAGACGCCTACTGAGTTTCTGGTTAGTAACTCCACCACTAAATTCCACGCGGTCCGCCAATTTCCGGTACCTACTTCGTCCCAGGCATAATAGTTACGCCAAGAACAATCCTTGGGACGAATAAAAACCCCCCGTTTTTGGATCTTCTTGGCGTAACTGTTATGCTTGGGACGAAGTAATCGGTACTTACCGCTCCGGAAAAGTCGCGTGATGTTATGGCCTGGATAAAATGCTTCACCTTACTAACATGACTTAGAAACAGGTTACTTTCTATTGCATGTTGGATCGTAGTGCTCTCTTCGAAGCACATTTGAGAACTCCAGGCGACGCTCAGCAGATGGCTTTTTCTTTCTCAAAATACTGAATTGTCGAGATGTAGTAGTGGCTTCTAAAATGCCAAGCCGCATAGTTCGCTATTATGATGTAATTTCAAAATTGGAAACATTTCTTTTGATCAGATCGACTGTTTTGATCATCGAGATTGCATCAAGGAAAGCCTTGGTAATTTAGCGGCTTCCCATTTGAGATTAGAAAGAGTTCTAGGCTTGGGCCCTTTGTTACAAACTTAGTATAGAAAGTCCAGCGAGCCTACGCACTAGACTAGTCAGCAAAATGAGGAAGAGGATTTAGAATAGATATCGGATCCAGAACATGTTTATAAAAAAAATAGACTCGATCTAAAGGCTCGAGATTCAGATCGATCCAGACTTATTTTCACACTACAACTGAGGAGAGATTGCCAAGGTCTGGCTATGATATCACTTATCGCAACCGTTATATTCTAAAGTGCACTACGGTATGCGCGGGTCCTTGGCAAGACTTTCGACCTACCTCGGTTTGATCCGAACTAGCTCCAGCTTCCGGGCACTGGGACAAAATTCGAATCGCCATTCTCAAGAAATCAGGTCAAACGGGGAGGTTGTGTGCAAGGCTCATCATCAATTCATCAGCTGGAATTCCAGTCTGGAGTAAGCTTCGGCAACTTGGTTCGAGACAAACTACCTGGCATCTTTTGTCTCTGTCCTTACGCCAGAATCAAAGTACAGAGGATGTTGAGGCGCGCTCAAAAGCAGTTTTCTTTTGCTGGTGTGATCGTGCTCTCGCTGCTGTGTATCACAGTATGGATCCTGAGGCCCTCAAGAGATGCGATCTCGAGAATGTTCGTTGAGGGACAGGATGCATCGAGAACGAGCAAAGAAATGAAAGACCTTTCGTGTCATAAAACCCTATCGAAGCCGACACCTCGAATAACACTACAAGAACGCTCGACAAATTTAGAAGATATTCAAAATGCAACACTAGGGGTATGCCCGCACTTTTATTAAACAAGATTGCAAAATCAAAATATGCTAAAATATGTTTTAGTTTCAAAAGATTTTTATTCTATCCATGCCAAGTCGCAGTGATAAACGAGATGGTATTGCTCTCTCAGCATATCTGTCCGGGCTGGAGGTAGAATTTGTCGATGGTGTGGACCCATCATTAATGTCTGAGAAAGCTTACCCAAAGGTATGGCCTATGTCAAAGAATTAGAAGAGTATCAGCTTACGAATGCAGAACTGGAATGCAGATGAGCCTCCAGGAACTTTGGGTTGCTGGCGTGGTCATATGGATATCTACCAGAAGTCAGTATGAACAAATCCTTTCTCATCCTTCATTTACTGACTGAGGACATGCTTTAGAATGGTGCGCGAACGTATCCAATCTGCCATGATACTGGAAGATGATGCCGATTGGGATGTCATGATTAAAGCACAAATGACAGAAGTTGCACGTGGCACTAGATATCTTCAAAAAGCGCCCACCTTTACACACTCACCCTATGGCGACAACTGGGATCTACTGATCACTGGACACTGCGGTCTGTGGAATAAAGTTAGTGAAGATCAGGACTATTGGATCATAAAAGATGATCCAACCGTTATTCATCCCGATCAACACGGATGGTGGAGAAAGGCCAACCTCTCACCAAAAGCCTTTGCCGGAAATTACACTCGGGTAGTTCTAAGTCCATACCACTTCACCTGTACAGGCTCATACGCCATTTCCTTGTCTGGGGCGGCTAGGGCTCTTTACGATCAAGCAATCCTATCTAATGCTCAGAGTATTGACATGGGACTTGGAGGGATTTGCAAGAAACACGAATATGGCTTCAGTACATGTCTAGGGACCTATCCTATGGTTACAGGAATCCATCGCCAGATTGGCAGCGTCGCCAAAGATTCCGACAGGAGAGAACACGCTGGAGCTCCAGACCGCAAAACTGCCAGCTCTGACCACTTAGTCTATCCAATGCGTCTCAATTTGGGAAATTTTCTCAGGGGAGAGACGTTGCTTAAAGCACAATACCCAAAACATGCAATGTTGAAAGAAATTGACGCCGCAACCCTAGAGTTACCGAGAGGTGGCCCGGCGTTTGTGATGAAGAATGAGTATGTGATTGAAGGCAAAAAGGATGTGGTGAAAGGAGATGTAACGAAATAGCTCTGGGTTGGAATATATATTATTTCACACATCAAAGATCTCGGTGCAGTTACTGCGCAATTCTCGGTCTCTCTCCATACATAGAACTATTGGGAAATACTATCAATGCTAAAGTAGAGCTGACTGGATCAAGGAAACCAACTTACATCTCCTATATAATTTTCCAGATTACATTGCCTGTTCCTAGCTTTTTACAAACCCCGCTAATCAGATGAATTTGTCAACTCCGTCTGTCAATTGGTTTTTACTGGTCTGCTGTAATGTACACCCCATAAATCAATAATTGCATCTCTTTTGTAGCTCTCGGTCAGAAGCTGCGGCGCTTCTTTTCATTGATTGGTGATTGGAATCTCTGAGCACTCCTTAATGAGAGAGCATACCTAAAGATACAAAGTTCTCAAACAGGTTCTTATATAACTCGAGTATGGTTACCATTCAGAGGCACAGGAATCAAGTTAGGCTGTTTTCGAGGGTAGCCCCAGGGACTTTGAAGCACAGCAGTCGAGTCATCATGAAAGACACAGTAATCCGGACCATCTCTTTCTCAATTCCAGGCACCGCAATGGCAACGCGAGAGGATATCCCAGTCATCACACCTAATTGCTTGTATATAGTACATTGGAGTCATTCAACCCCATTTACCCCACTATGCAGATACATGTCTGTAACTTCATACCTTCTCGTTGACAGAATTTGAGTTGACCTGCTTGAGCTGGGTATCTTCTATGATGGTCTTCTGCGCCGCTACTAAGTAGTTTACTGACGGGCCCTAAGAAGTCTCTTATCTACGGCGCTACTGTAATGTTTTGTGGAGCCTAGTACCATAGACTAGGTTTACATAGTGTCCAACTAGTCCCAAAGATGCATAATTCATCGGTAGTGAAGCTGCGTTCCTTCACAAATCAACTTTCTCGAAGTACTCCAGATATTTGTCGTAGTAAACACAGTTTCTATGAATCCTTCTGCTATACCTTCCACGATGGAGGAATCAGCAGAAGCAAGACTAACGAGTATCTTGTATATTTCGTAAGTACTCTTTCGAGTGATATTCCCGAACGCTAGCTGACTATAAGCATAGACTTTGGATCACTCTGAGCTCTGGTGTCATCATATTCAACAAATGGATTATGGATAGATTTCCATTCCCAATTACCCTCACAACATGCCATATGCTGTTCGCGACGATCGCGACACAAATACTATCACGCACCACAAACCTCATCAGCAAGAGCACGGATATGGATGCAAGGCTGTATCTTCGAGCCGTCCTCCCCATTGGCATGTGTTTCAGCATGAGTTTGATACTTTCCAACGTAGTTTACTTGTATCTAAGCATGTCATTTATCCAAATGCTCAAGGTACCTGCCATAACTTGTACCTCGATTCATGAGAAGAGACGAGTTGACTCAACACAATACAGGCTATCGGTCCAGTGGCAACACTTCTTGCATGTTGGAGTATCGGAATCCACAAGCCCGAACCATCTACTCGAGTTCTACTTACTATCTGTGTTATCGTAATTGGCGTCGCGATCTCATCCATGGGTGAACTTCGCTTCGTTCCTATGGGCTTTTTCATCCAAGGCGCGGCTGTGATTTTCGAAGCCTACAAAAACGCGTTGCAACAATCTCTTTTAGGAGGGAAGGCGAACATGAGTTCGCTAACTTTGCTTTACTATTTTGCACCTGCATGTACTGTCATCAATTCTCTCTATATCCTATCTTTTGAATACTCAGCTTTACAAGTACGGGAAACGTCGATTGTTGGCCCTTTTGTGCTTCTAGCAAATGGATTTCTCACGTTCGGACTAAACATTGCGTCTCTGACTGTGGTAAGTTTCACTTGGGTCTATAAACTAGCAAACTAGCTAATCTCATCATACCAGATCAAGAAAACGTCTTCGGTAGCTTTGACGCTGAGCGGTATCCCAAAGACGATTTTGCTTTTACTCATTGATATGGTCATCTATCATAGCCCCATGTCTTTGATGCAAGTAATAGGATTTAGTATTGCAGGAGCCGGGACGTATCATTACTCTCAGCTAGGTCAATCGGATACCGCCCTGGCCGAAACACAGTTAGATAAGAAGGAAGACCCACCGCGCAAAGGTGACGAAGAATCGCAACTTACAGAGTAATGGGCCAGGAGACAAACAATGGGCAAATGTATCACTTTAATGAATCATGTAATCAGGGCGTTCTGTTAGCCTATATACTAGAGCTTTATCTTTTCACACATGTATTACCTAGATTATGCAATGCTGGACCTCCAATAGATTCTCAGGGAGCTTTGATTGAAAAATCGTGTGGCTCTTTTGTCGACTTTTCATATTTGCTAGCAGTTTGCAGTTTCAAGATTTCGAATCCGAAGAAGAATGGGAAGTCCCTACCTGGAGCTACCAACTCTTAATTCAAGAGTAGGTAGGGCAATGTTCAATCATCAGATATATTAGTTCCCGGTGATGGAGACCCGCAAGGGTAGTGTTATTTTAGATGAGCTGATCTTCCAGATTTTAGAAACAGGTGGTTCCGAAGTATCTGGGATACTAATACGGCCAGCAGATGTCTCATCCTTGTGTGAATCGTGTATGTTGTATAATACCTTCGAGTACTCGTTCAATACCTCGCGCTACTGGTACGAAAATATCGCGTGCCCCTTTGTTAAAGACGTCAGGGTGACGTCGTCCGGATGTATATAGAACAAACTAAAAAGTTAACGCAAGGTAGTATGAAGAAGTGATCTCATCTTCTTAAATACAATACAGACTTTTCTCCATTTGGTAGAACTAGCCAGGCTCGCTTACGGACCTACTTCTTGGTCTCCCTACTAGGTGCCGGAAGTTGGCGGACCGCGTGGAATGTAGTGGTGGAGTTACTACCCAGAAACTCAGTAAGCGTCTTTGGCATAATTCCTATCAAGATCGACATTAGTGGCTACATCATCGATCACTCTCGACTGAGAATTCCAATTATTGTATATTAAATGGATAAGATTTCTATCTAAAACATTGGCTATTCGCCAAGAAATCAGTATTCTATTCTGTAGCAATAACTTTCTCAAACTTGCTTCTAGTTTTTGTCACAATCGGTGATGTTTTCGGGTAGTGGTGATAATATTCTATGACCCAGTGTTATTTCTCGTGTCACATGACACGCTCTCATTGCATATATAAGTGTTATTAATGATAATCAACTGTTTGGTTATCATCACAGCCTTTGACTAAGCATTGCTATGGTGGTGTAGCGGCATAATGACCCGTGCATAAATACTGGGCGAGGTATGATAGCACGTGATGTGCCGGGCCGTACTGTACCATACCTATAGGTACCTAAGGTAACAGTTAACTCCTTCGACGTTAGAATATTACACTTTAGTATATACCATAAATCGACTCTTATCAAGCATTCCGCCTCTTCCTCTCGGACATAAGCTCTCATTCATACCTCCATCTCACCGCATCCTACCAATCTCAAAATCAAAACCCCAGTCCCCAACTCACCGGCACTTCCCACCCCGCCCCACCTGTCACCACCGCATCTCTCCAGCCACACTAACCCGCATCCGGTAACCATCCAGTCGCTACCTACCTAGCTACCTTACCAACCTCCCGGTCTCCAACAACGCAGTGTCTCCATCCCGTACTCAATTAGGAACTCTGCCTGTCGACAGCTTATGCAATTCAAGTTCGTGCAGGAGAGGAAGAATGGAGAAAAGACGGATGTACCGGCGATAAAAGTCGTTTGTGACTTGTTGATTTCGAATGGCCAGGAGATTGAGGAGGCAGGTACTGTATGTAGATATAAAAGCTTTAAACCTGCCTCTTAGATGTGTTGGTTGTGCATTCAGAACAGGTCTTAAATCCTACGTTTGAAGAATAAGAAAAGGGAAAGGAAAAAGAGTGAATAGAAGAAGAAAAAGAAGACAAAATGGCAACACTAGCTGGAATACCGATCACTTCCAATGGGCTTGGACTCATGAGTAAGGATAAATTCCCCTGTTGATTAGGAAGATTTCTGCTATTTGGAAAATATGGCGATGAACCAAGCTGACGGAAAATGCAGGAATGACTATGCCCACACATCTCATACCAGATGAGCAAGCGTTTAAAGTCTTGAAAGCCGCTCTCGCAGCTGGTGCAAATGGTATGCCTATCTCTTCTCTCACATTTTCATACCCTTCTACCTCTCAGCTCAACCCACTAATCTACCTCACAGTGTGGAACGGCGCCGATTTCTACGGCCTCCCAACAAACAACTCCCTCCACCTCATGAACCGCTACTTCACCGCATACCCGGAAGACGCCTCAAAGGTAGTCTTCTGCCTCAAGACCGGTGTCGTCGATATGCGAACCTTTACAATGGACTCTTCGCCAACCTATCTCCGCTCTGCCGTCGAGTCCGCTCTCAAGATCCTCGACGGCAAGAAGAAGATTGACATTTTCGGACCCGCGCGGGTGGATGGCAAGACGCCGATCGAGGACTCAGTCGCTGCTTGTGCGGAGTTGTTGAAAGAGGGGAAGATCGGGGGGATACAACTGAGCGAGGTGAAAGCCGAGACGATTCGACGCGCTGCAAAGGTGGCCAAGATCGATATGCTCGAGGCAGAAATCTCGCTCTGGTCAGCAGATGTCTTTGAGAATGGCATCGCAGAAGCTTGCGCTGAGTTGGGAATTGTGATGCTTGCACATACTCCGCTTGGTGCAGGTATGCTGACGGGACAGATCAAGAGTGTCGAGGATATGGGTAATGATTATCATCAACACTTTCCCAGATGGCAGGGAGAGAATTTTCAGAAGAACCTGCAGCTTGTGGACGAGTTGAGGAAGTTGGCGGAAAAGAAAGGCTGCACGGCTGCTCAGCTTGCTTTGGCGTGGTTGAAGAAGGACAATGGGAAGGAAGGCCATCCGTGGATCGTCCCCATCGCCGGGGCGAGGACTGAGGCGCGGATCAAGGAGAATTGCGTAGAGGTTCAATTGACGGATGAGGAGCTTAAAGAGATCAACGCGATCCTCAAGAATTTTCCTATTGTTGGCGAAAGGTATCCAGCGGCAGCAGCGAAACATGCTGAGTACTGATCGATAAGTCGTACATCCAGGTACTTCGTAGCTTCTTTCGAGTCGCATTGTCGAGTTCTCATTCCTCACAAAGTAATCAGAATTTCATCGAGTCTTGCCTTATGACTTCCATCAACCATTTGCCTCTTGAGCATCATCCCATGACAGTCTTCAAAGATGCCATCCATCAATTCCCTTACAGAACAGAAATTATTCCGCCCCTGTATCGGACTTTCGGACGTTGGATTCTTACTATTCGGGCCTTTCTCCGTCTCAGGCATGAATACCGTACACAATTCTCTATACTCCCTTTGCAGCCCCTCCATCGTCATTTGTGCCTCCTCGTGGTCGATATTTCTTGTCTCTAGCTTGGACTTGAAGTCTATGAAATCAATAAGAAGATTCTCTGCCCTCCATTTCTCATCACTGGCAGGAATGGAAGCCGATACCTGAGTTCGAAACTGTATATAATCCGCAGGTAGAGTGACTCCTCGCTTCAGACATGAAGAGAGGATGTTGCGAGACAGGTGGTGAAACATGGCTACGCTAACCGGGTCATTGAACTGGGCCAGGCCGCGGAGTTTGCAGAGGGCCAGAGCGCCAACTAGGTGTTTTGACTCTCCCTCAACCTCCGCATCACTTCTATCTTTGTATTGGCTAGTCTTCTCGTTTGGTGGACTAGTAACCCTATTTGGGGCAGCAGATGACTGGGCAATAGGCTTAGGTTCGTCCTTGCTCAACTTCTCAAAGCAATCCATCAGCAGCACCGTAACCAATACCTCCTTTCGTGTTGCTTGGCCCTGCTTTCCTAGTGCCTTTCCCATTGCCACAAGCGCAGCACTATACTTCATCCTTGCTTTGCACACCACCTCATAACTGCCAGCATGGTTTCCCAAATATAATAGAGAGACTGCTTGCACACTATTTATGAGGAAATCATCGCTCAATTTTGGTGGGAAGAAATTCTTGAGGTAAGGAAACGAAGGATGTTCTCCGAACACGTGAGTTGAGACGAAAAGGCATTTCGCTTTGTCTATGATGTCGATATTTGGCAAGTAAAAGTGGGATTGATGGCTGGACATCTGTTGGTTGAAGACGCGGTGGATGGTTACTGAGGTCTCATCGCGGATCTGGACCTTGCTGGGATCATGGTAACCTGGACAGGTGAGAGTCGCACGGAGGCATTGTCCACAAGCAGGCCGCTTTTTATCACACTACAATCGATTCATGAAGTCAGGTTAAAGTATAGGTTGAGGTTGGTCATGAAGGGCGGGCAGCGTGACATATCTTACCTTGATGTTACGATTCCTACATTGCCGGCAGGACTTAGACGGCTTGCCGCAGTAGACCATGATTGTTCCAATTCCAACGGGTGTGGGAAGACGGATTAGGTATCCAGCTGGTCGTCTGGTCTGAAGGACCAATAAAACCTCATGATAGTCGAGAAAGACGCGGGAGGCTAAGGTAGGCTGATGATAAGAAGGATGGCTTAGAGAATTTTAGCAGCCTGCTTATAGGCTCAATGTCGGTCGCAAATCCGAGACTCAGTATTGGAGGATCAACGTAAACACGGCTTTTCTCCTGAGGACGGTGAGTACCGAGAACGGAGAGGAGTCGAGGAGGCAGGACGTTGTGGGCCGAAGCTAAGAATAACAGAGCTAGTCCCTTTGAGGAAAGCTCCTTGTCATGCACGGTCCGGGATCTCTCTCTCACATATCCAGAGCACGTTTTGGGGTTCCTAAATCATCCAACCCATTCGAAAGCTGACTGGAGCCTATGGGTTATTGGTTGGCACGTGATATATATATATCCTCAAAATCCTCCTATCCCTATAATTGCACCGGCCTATCCCGTTGGCAATTCAACAATCGTAAAAGCTCGTTAAAAGAATACATATGCACATGAGTAATGGACATTCATCATCAGCGTCAGGGAATATATACACCAAACACCTAGACACATACTTTTCCCTGCCATATCATCCAATCATAGCGAACGGACTTCATCGTGAACTCAACTTCTCCTCTCTGATCCAACTCCCTAGATAGATGAATGATCGCTTCCAACAGAGACGTAAAAAAAAAAAGCAGATACTTGGTATCATAAAAGCGAAGATAAGCCGGCCGTTAATCGAAAAGAGCCTATCCAACCAACCCAATGCCCAATAATTTAGCTTCTAGACAACAAAATCCCCGGGTCCTAGAAACTCCGCTGAGGCGACACTACAGTCAATGCCGCTCGACAGCCGCGACACGAGGCATAGCCTGGACATGACCACTATATTGTGACAGACAACCATCACTTCCTCCTCTTCCTGATCTTCAAGGAAGGCCTTGATAATCCTCAGGAATTGTAGATTCAATTGCGCGAGCCGTATATCCAGATGATGCCGACGAAGCTGTCACAGGCCTAGGGTTACCGCCCGGTTTCCGGCCGTGTACAACTGTAACATCTAAATATGCGTGGATCTTCAAATCCTTCAGTTCAGCTCGCATCTGAGCCAAGAAAACCTGTGCAGCTTCGTAAGACCACCCACCAACGACTGTCAATAACCGAATCATAAATCCTTCGACGCCGTCGTATAATCTCAATTGATTCCAGACACCCAATTCTCGTAACCGTTGCCAAGGCTTGTCGCCATCGTCGCCATGCGTTCGATGCTCAGGACTGGGCCAGCCGTTCATCGGCCATTTGTATCTCGTCTCAACCACATCTACAAAACCTGCCTTCTCCATTCTCTCCTTACTCTCTTCCCAAATTGTGAAGCTCTTCCCAAATCTCTCCCCCATACTAACGACTGTCTTACCCCAAGTTGTGAAGAAGCTATCTTCATTGACCGTATCATCGTCTGCTACTGGCCATACACTATGCTCGAGAATCTCAACATAACCACCTGGTTTTGTATGTTCAAAAGCTTGACCGAAGAACTCGTCCCAATCAGCGACGCAGCCAAATAGTTCTCGAATGTGTATGAAGTCGAAATGATTTTTGGGGTACGTCCAGGAGAGATTTAGATCCTCAATCTCAAAAGCGCAATTTGGTGGTACAAAGAGGGGTTGAATCGGAGAGAGATCTGTACCAATTACATGTGCTGAGGGATATGCATCCGCCATTTCGCTGAAGGGTGTTAGACCATTTTCAAATTGAGGACGCATGTACTCACATTGCCCAGATACCCGTTCCTGTTCCAAGATCTAAAATGTTGTGGGGGTTATGAAGCGGGGCGAGATGAAGCAGCCCCTCCAACGTCATCAGATACATATGATGTGCTAGATCTTGCATATCATTCGAATGCTCATCGTTTGGTCCCTAGAGCACGTAAGACTATATACCAGCAAGAATTGCAGGAGCATCATACCCAATATTCCCCGTCTCTATATGCGTGATACCGTCGCCCATTCTCGTATCGGTAGTCTGTGATGTAGGAAGCAAGCGTATCAGTGTCGCATCCAATCAAGGATCCGCCGAATGCAGAGTCATTGTCATTGAAGCCATTATCTCCATCGTCGTCGTTGAAATCGCTTGCGACGGCGTCTTCCTCCTGCGCTCCGCTATCAGGTATTGTATCCGCCAGCGATACCGAAGAGTCGTGCCCAGGGTGTCCAGGATGCTCTGCGTGGAATGAAGGCATCGTTTGAGAGGACAAGGAAGCAGTAGCTGCTGCTGGCGTCGCAGAATTGTGCATAGGGTCTGCCATTTTGGAATCGCTTCCTGTTGATTGCGCGAGTGGGGGTTCGGTGGGATTGACAACTGTCTCGGCGGTTGGTGGGAGATTCATTTTTCACGCTTCTCCCCTCAATGCATTTCGCAATCGATCGCCACGAATTCAAATGTGATAGACTGGTTCGGATAATGAAGATTCAGGACCCTTCGTTTTGACAGTAGTGATAAGGGAAAGGAGGGATGGTGCGTGGAGCTCTGAGACGAATCGTAGGCTCGTCCCGCTCGTATTGGCTGGTCCCAAATCCGGGGTTGAGGGGCTGTCAACGCAGAATATCTGAACCCACTGAAACAGTTCACATCAAGCTTCGCGGCTTATCACAAAACGAAGTAGAGCAAGCGACTCGAATGCTTTATGAAGTTATTCGCGGTATTCGACAATGGCAGGTGGCAGCAAAAGGAAAGATATTCGTCCGATCTGGACTCGAGACGGGTCGCACTCTCCACTTGGGGATTCCGCAACGAGCACCTCATTAAGCCCATCAGCCAAAACAGGAACTTGCCCCGCAGCCATTGATAACAAGACGGTCTAATCAGTCACCAAACAACAAACGGCTCATTTCTTCATCATGTAATTCATCCGATCTATATATCTTCAACTTTCATCTAATATTCTACTTGTACTACTTTATGTACTATTCCGTTGCTCGCTGCGCTCATCCGTATATATATAGAGCCACATCCTGGCATCCTACTCGATATTAATCAAAATTACGCCCAAAATAGCTATTGAATTGCGTGCTGCAGATCGCCCTGCAGGTTACATATGATGGGAGACTACGGAGAAAATACTGAAGCTTCCCAGAATGCTGGGAACCCCGTGATAATAATTGGTTCAGGTAGACGACGATCGAACTGTTGTGCTACGGCAGTGAACCCTGCTAAAACTCCGCAGGCTGTACAGGCCTGGCCATTGCGCATGGCTTGAAAAAGGTACGACGTGGCACCAAATGTCTCTACACTTCAATTGACCAATTCCCAGGCTGGCATACCGGTCATTGTATTCGAGAAGAATGCCGCCGTCTTCTCTCCCGGTGAGCGGGATTGGAATATGGGACTCCATTGGGCTGTCCCCATTTTGAAGTCCCTAATTCCAGATTCAGCTGTCGCCCAGCTTCAATCCGTCGAAGTCGATCCGAATGTCCCTACCAAACCTATCGATACTCTCGCATTTCTCAATGGGAGCACTGGGGAAGTGATGATCGCTCCCGAAATCCCGAACTTCCATCGATTGCGCCGTTCCAAGCTTCGAGCGTTATTGGCCAAAGATCTCGATATAAGATGGAACAAGCGATTGAAGAACATCGTCTTCGAGCATGACAATAAGAGCGTGACTGCCGTGTTTGAAGATGGACAACATATATCTGGGAGGCTGGTTATCGGAGCTGATGGAGCGAGGTCAACTGTGCGAAAACTTTTGCTTGGACCTGAAATCGCTCCATCAACTCGACTACCATACTCAGCAACATTCGTTCAAGCCAAATTCACGCGCGAGCAAGCATTATTTTTGCGCTCCTTCCATCCTTTGTATATAGCGGCGCCACATCCAGATGGCTATTTCGCATTCTTTGGACTACAAGATGCGCCTGAAGTAGACAACCCCGAAGGATGGACATTTTTCTTCTACATCTCGTGGAATTCCAGTCTTGAGCAACAAAACACCGAGAGAATAACATACGGAAACAAAGAGAGATTGGCACAAGTGAAAGAGAAGTCGAAAGGATACTGCGAGCCATGGAAAAGTGCCTTTGAATGGGTTCCTGACGATCAACCCGCCTGGTACTTCGACTTGACAGTCTGGGACCCAAGTCTACCAGATCACCAATGGAACACAAGAAACGGAAGAGTGACGTTAGCTGGTGATGCAGCGCATCCAATGACGTACCGTATGTCCTCCGAATCCAAAACATTTCAGCTCCACTAATTCCTTCTAGAACGCGGCCAAGGACTAAATCACTCGATAACCGACGCCGGAAAGCTCGTCGAAGCCATAACAACGGAAGCTCAGCTCGCGACGGCGATCGAGAAATATGAAGCTGAGATGAAAGCGCGAGCTGGAGAAGAAGTCAGACTGAGTGTCATGAACACGGCTATGCTGCATGACTGGACGAAGGTGATGGAAAGCCCAGTCTTCAAAGCCGGATTACAGAAGAATAAGTGACGGCCTCGGCCTCAGGTTTTGCGCAGCTATTGTGTTGTACAGCCTTGTACCAATTTTGAGTTTTGTTTTGTAAATGAGTGGTGAGTTGAAATGGATCTTGGGTTGAAAGTTGGAGAGGTGGATGATACAGATACAGTCATCAATCATGTTGGATATCAAGCACCACTTACACTCACAGTACAGTACAATTGTAAAGAAAGAAAGAATCATCTCCATCGCCCGTAGCTGAGCTGCTCGGTAGTAATTTAATCCCAACAGCGCGAGGCGCGTGTTATACAGTACATACAGTGCTGCAAACAGATCTTCCCAAGCCGTCTGTCTGTCTGTCTTGCTCGCTGACTGGCCCCCACCTACGTAGTATCCTTAGACCCAACCCAACCCAACATTCCTCACTGACCTAGGTAGTCTCAGCCTTGCTCAATATGCATATAAACATAAACATAGAAGTGGACAATTTATTGACCAGAAACGGAACGGAACGGAACAAGCCAGAACATTGAGATGAGATGAAGCGAAGTGAAGTGATAATCGATCAGATGATCGGATCTCATCGGATTCTCGGATAAGATTGGCATGGTTGGGATGGGTCGAGTTGGGATGAGTAAGAAGCGCTTACAATACAGTACCGCGCTCGTCAGTCAAGGGTGAGAGAGAGTCCTTTTGGGGAATGTGTATTGGGTGGGTCTTGTGTCTTAGATCTGGGGTGTTGGTGTTGGGTCTTGAGGCTTGAGTGAGTGAGTGAGTGATTCAGCCTCCCCCAACTCGCATTGCATCATGACAAGGTACAGTAGATCAGGCGCAAGGACAAGGACAAGGACAGGGACAGGGACAAGGTCAGCGGGTAAAAATAAGGTCGAGGCAGGGCAGGGTAAGAAAACAAGACAAGGCAAGGACAAGCTTGAAGGATGTGATGTTTACCAAGCAAACAAACACTACGAATTAGATAGAACATGTCCACTCATTCCATCGGCGTTTAACGAAATACGGAAGGAAATAAGAGTGTGATCTCCGAAGTGAGCTCCGAGGTGTCAGGTGTCTAAACCTACCTAGTAGATAGATGTTGGGATGAGGTGAGGTGAGAAGCAAGCGTTTAACGCGCACCGCACCGCACCGGTACTGGATTTTCTTGTACTACATCGTACTGTGCATATCCTTGATCCTTGATCCCGACTTGCGAGAATGCGAGGTGGGGGAGGCTGAATCAATACTTCCAACTCCAACACCCCCATCGATCGGCGTTTGAAGGAAATGTCTCACCTCACCTCACTCCTCTCTCCAACTAACAAGTGACAAGTGATAAGTGATAAGTGACGAGTAACCAACTAGGGGGTGGTCCCAGGACCTGCGGTTCGGGACGCGCACGCGCACGCGGCGCATCCTGCCTGCCGATCTATCCGCTTGCTTGCTGCCGATCTCTACCTGGTCTGGCTTGTTCCTTGACCAGGTCAGATCAGATCAGATCCCGGTCCTTGTCCTGACCCGTGATCGTGGTCGGGTAAGAGGGGTCATCGTCATCAAGAGGACGGGATCTGATTTCGGCTTGGATTACTTCGTAGGTAGGTTAGGAGACAGGACAGAGAGAGAGATAAGATTATACTACGTATGCAGAGCTTAATAATTATCGTATAGGAGTATAGGATAGGATAGGACGGATGTGAGATTATCGGCATCGGCGTCGTGACGTCGTTGTGTTTTTTTAAGTATGGGTATGAGCACGAGACAGTGACCCGACCCGCGATCTTGGGCTTGGGTTCTGCATGGGCAGGGGACGGGGTGTTTGGATGTATGTTTGTTGTGGATGAGAAATCTCCCGGACTGACTGGACTCGATACCTCGAACACGAACTCGGAAACAGCAATAACAATAGCAACAAAACAAACTCGAAAAGAGAAATAATCCTAAATACGAAATTGAAGGAATGTCCGTAAGAGATGAGCCTCCCCCAATCTGCATGCAGTCTCCGTCCGGTCCACAATCTACCGAATACGGTACTGCACATACCTACTACACAACAAGAACCGAAAGCAGCCCGCATCATCAACCTCAACCAGCCGAAACTAAAATTCCCGAATGGAGAACTGCACAGCACAGCAATGGATGTAGCCTTATTTCTGACTTCTGACTTCAGAAGAGGTTATTCATCAATCAATCAATAAAAAATCCCAGCCTTGCGGACGGAGTTAAAATCTCTTGCATTACTAGTACTACGTTGTACAAGGAATCTTATCGATCTTATCGCGCGTATCGTATTCCCGACGAAACAGAATAGAGGGATCCAAAGCGGAGGAACAGAACGGGAGGTGGATTACCCGGGGGCAGGGAGCAGGGAGCAGGGAGCAGTCAAAAGCAGAGCCTCAACCCCGCCTCAGCATACATACATACATACATACATACATACATACATACATAGACTTTAGACCCCACGAAGGATACGAAATATTGAAAAGGATAATCAATCTTGCTGCGCTGCAAGGCAAAAATAAAGAATAAGATAATCGCCGAGAACCACAACATCAATCTCGAACAGGAAGTCAAACCGTCCCTACCTTGCCTTGCCTTGCCTTGTTTTGTTAATAATCGCATCGGAAGAAAGGCAAGCAAGAAAGAACCAACTTCCTCTCTCTTTCTTCCATCCATTCATGAGATTGATACCTTGATCTGAAAATAGCGGCAGAAAATATCCTAGCAGACGGGGGAGAGAGAGGGAAACGCTATTTTTAGCGACGCGAATGCGCTACTCACGGGAGCTAATTTAGCGGCATAGATAGATTACCTACCCCTGTCTCCCTGTCTCTCTCAGAAGCCGAAGCCGAAGTGAACCGAGTTCCACCCCCCTGAACTCTCGCCTGACAACTTCCCCCTGCACCCTGACCCTGACTCTGACTCTGACTCCGGGGCTTTTGATTTTGGTTTCGTTTTTGACTCAAGCTTAACGATGATCGGCAATCGCGCGTTCCGGTCGGTCGCGTAAGATCTGACCCACAGATTAGATTGATTGATAGACGCGAAAGACGCCATGCCATTCCATGCTCATGCAGTCTCCGACTCTTAGGCCAGGCAGATTGACGGCGAGCTGGAACGCTACGTTACGTTACAATCGTTCTATTCTACTCTACGGCGAATTCGAATTTCAACCAAACGGAAAGATATGAGTCGAAAGGCTTATCGGACGTTCCGTAAAACCTTGATCGTGAGGTTTCTCGGTCAGGAAAAGAGGGGTGGACGAGAGAGCCAAGAGCCAAGAAGTCGTCACGATGAGGAGAGATGTTTCGTGAGTGAGACGGCACCTCCCTTCTCTCTCCGCCTTCCAGCCAGCCAGCCTTGAGAAGAGGACCAGAACATGGCCTTTCACATGTGCGCGCTTATCGGGCTACGGGGGTGCAAGGCAGATTTCCCCCGCGCCGCGGTTCAGCTGCGGCGATGGGGATTGGTTGCCGTGCACGGAATCAGGCATTCAGGCAATCAATCAGGTTTCGAGCCTTGCTGCGAGAGGCTGGCTGAGGTAAGGTTAAAGAAAGAAAAGTCCGCCAACGTGATCGGTGGATCGCGAATGCCGGCCGAGGTTCAAGCCAACCCTACCCCAGTTAACACATGGAGAGAATACACTCTGTAGTTGCGTTGCGTTACGCTGCGTTTCGCTGGATTGGGAATGCGGTGATAGTGAGCTCGAGAAGAGCGGTCGGCGATATTGGCGGGGAGATGTAACTGTAACTTCGCGATGATGATGATGAGGATGAGCGTTGCGCAAGCACATTGCGAACTAGGCTCCGGCATGATGAGAAGAAGATACTGTGTACAGATCAGAAAGCTAGCTTCGGACCGTCTGGCGCATCCCTCGCTCCCAGCGCTCTGGTCCGTCCGGACCGTTGATACAGTACTCGACTCATTCGGTGACGGACCGTCGCACAAGATAGAGATCCCACGCCCGCCATGCTCGTACCCCCAATCCATCCACCCACCCACCAACACTCACCCCATCCCATCGCGCTTCCAGAAAAGACAGAAAGGGTAATGGAAGCAAGCGCGGCAAGTAGAAACCGGGAATGCAAAACCCCCCAAATCAAATCAAATCACAGTCAGCTTCAGCCACACCACCGCTCGCCATCCACCCAATCAGCGCGCCTCCTCGCGGCCGGGTTATTTATATGTGTGGCTCGGGATTGGCGCGTATTTTGGGGGCCTTCTATGCATGGAAACACGCTCCCTGTCTCTGGGTCGTTCTCCCACCACTCAGCGGCCACGCCCATCATAGGGCTGAAGGGCCGGCGACGAATGGGACGCCGGAAGCGCGCCATGACCGAGCGTTTCTTCACGTTGCGAACCCGGGCGATGCATGGCAGGACATGGCGCTAGAGCAATGCAGATGAGATCGCTGGGTGCGACGGTGCGACTTGACTCGACTGGATTCTTCCTCGGTGCTTTTTTGTCTCGCTGGCGCATGTTGGCTGTCTCTGGTACCTGCATGGTGGCCTTTCTTTGCTTTCTTTCCACAGGACTCGTGGGTTGTTCCCCTTCTTGGCTCGCCGAGGTAATGCGCACCCCCCTTACCACATGCGACCCTGACCATACACACTGCATACACACGCATACCCACCCATGCAGCCCGGCACTAGACCAGGGCAAGGCTGAGAAATGAATGCAGTATGATGGATGATGGATGATGGATGATGGATGACTACATTTGTCGCAATTTTTGACTGTGCTGTGGCCGGCCACTAGTTTGATGGGGGATGGTCGTTGCCGGCTGCTTTCTAATTCGAGTTGGGGGCTGCTTTGCGCAGCACACTCACTCTCACACTCACACTTGCACATCGCTCACACCCACACACTCATACGCGCATGCAATTCAGGCATGTCGGTAATCAGCGCCATGTCCGTAATCAGCACCAAGAACACCCGCCCCGGTATTCTGGGAGCTCTTGCTGTGCACTGCTTTTGCGTAGCGTAGCGTAGTGTGGTGTACCTGAGGCTAATCGCTGGATTGTTGCGCCCGCTAATTGGTGCATCGTGGTGCGTGCAGGAAGGGGCTTGGTGAGGCTTCCAGTCCACGCTCCGAATGAATCGACGACCACTTCTTGGGTATATAGGGAACCGGTCCGTCGGTGGGTTGGAGGATTTTTATTTCCCATCATCAGCTTCAACATCAATACTCTTTCATCAGTTTCTCAGTTCTTACTCTCCTATCTCTTTACTCTTACTCTTCTCTTTGAAGTTCTGCAATTCCAGTCAATTCAATTCTTTTCACATTCATCGTCGATTAATATATATCTCCTCGAGAACTTCCCTACTGTCTTCATCAGCTTCAACTCTCAGCTTTCCACTATTTTACCTGTTACCTACTTCATTCCCATACCAACTACCCACAACACACACACACCACCAAAACTCAAAATGTTTTCCACACAATTCACTCTCGTCAACTCCGGCCGCGGCGGCTACAACGGCCCCAACACCTCCAACAACGACGATGAAGACTCGCGCTCTTGCTGCCCTGTGAACTTCGGGCGCGGAGGCTACAACGCACCTAGTGAGATGGTCAATGCCGGACGGGGAGGCTACAATCGCGGCGGGGATGATGATGAGGAGGAAGATGGACGAGGCGGTTATAACTAAATTGAGCTTGCCGAGTATCGAGAGTCCGATTGGGACTGGGAGTTCCCGAGGGAGCGGGTTGGGTCCGAGGTGCGGGATGAGGCGAGGGATCGGGATCGGGATCTGGTTCGTGGGTCGGAGCGAGAGAGTGGGGAACCACATCACCACCTATTTTCGGCTCTTGGGATTTTTTGAAACGATTACAGCATTGCGCAGCATTGGGCATTTTCAAGGAGCGATAAATCGAGAGAGCGATTGGAGCGATGGATACCCCACCAGCATTTTCCTTCAACAGCATCAGCATTTTCAGAATTCGGCAGCATTTATTGAGCATTTTCAGGCGACATCAGCATTTTTCGGCGCAAGCATTTGAGCAGCATTCAACAATCCGGCTCCGGCGTTCAAAGAGGGACAGAAGCATTGGGATCGGAGTTTTTGTTTCTTTCTTTCTTTTTGCTCTTTTCGGTCGCATCTCATCTCATCAATTTCTTTTTCTTTCTCTCGTTTGTGTTGGTGCATTGCATTCTCGGTTTGGGGAAAAGTTGGAGGGAGGCTGCTGGCAGCGTTTTAGACGCATAATGGTCTCGCGACCTGGGTTGGAGTTTTTTTCTTCTCTTCTCTTTTTACTTCTTCTTTTCTCGAATTGGGTAGTGGTTTTGTTTTTGCTGCATTTTCATGGATTGATAATTAGAGGACTTTCGTTAGCGGCATTGGGATGGCGAATACACTGGAGCATTTTCATGGAGTTTTCCGTCCTTAGATAGATAATAGAAACGAATCGATTCTGTTTCTGAATATCCTTCTGTTTGTTCGTTGATCTTTGGTGTTGTGATGCTTTGAAAGAAACAAGTGAAGACTCAAAGTCTGATTACTTCCCAACACAAAATCTAGAAAACCACTATTAGCGACTAATTCAAGTGATAGAGGGACTTCATTCATACTTCTCAAACACCACACCTAATACCTCCTCCACATCCCCCGCCATGCCCCGCCCCGTGATCCGAGACAGGCAGTCAGCCGCGGAGCGGAGGTGTTCGGCCGCTATCACGATATCCGCTTCCTCTTCTTGACCGGATGATGTTTGCTTGGAAGATTCGAGCATGAAAGCCGTGAGGTGTTCTTTACAAGCGGATAATAACTGTCGTTGACGTTCTGTAACACCGAGCAAGTCTTCGAGGCCCGGAGTGATGTCCGTCATAGATGCAATCACGGTTTTGAGTTGTGTTATGAATGGAGCAATATTGCCTGGATCATTATTCTGGTTATTTGGAGGTGTGGTCGCTTCTAGGCATGAGATACCGATAATAGGTGGTATTTGTCCATTTCCGAGGTCTTGCTTTAGTTGGTTCTGAAACGTTTCGAGAAGCGCGTCGAGGGTTTTGGCGGGTGGAGAATCGCACTTGTTGACAACGATCAAAGATGGTTTTGATAGCTCGGTATCACCAGCAATAATAGACAATGCTTCAGTATCGTAGCGGATGGTCCATTCTGGTTTCGAGTCGCCTGCCGTAGGCTCGATAGAGGCGAAAACAATGATGACGTCCGATTCCTTAGCTTTGGCTCTGGCCCTTTTCATTCCCTCTTGTTCAATGTCCCCAACAACGACGGACATTGAATCGCTTCTGGACGCTGTCCTCAATCCAGCTGTATCTGCAAAAGTGCACAAGTATCCGCCAATATCATATCTGACTTCCACGATGTCCCGAGTTGTCCCAGCTTCTGAGCTCACAATCGAGGCTTCTCGGCCAACGATCAGATTCAGTAATGAGCTCTTCCCAGCATTCGGGGGACCAATCAAAGCAATCTCGATACCTTTACGCAGAAGATCTCCTCGATAGCTCGCATGTTCGTGTTGAACTATGGCCCCGACAATACTTGTGACTTGTTTTGAAACACTGTCCAGCAGGTCTGCTGGAGATTCATCGAAATGCTGATCCTCTGAAAAATCTATCAGAGCTTCAAGCTCACCACGAGCATATAGAAGATGTTCTCTCCATCCGTCATATGTCCGTCCTAGCTTACGAGAATTGCCACGCACAGCAGCCCGTCGTTGCTGTTCCGTTTCGGCAGCCAATGTATCACTTAACGCCTCAACCTGTGACAGATCTAACCTGTCGTTTTCGAATGCTCGACGAGTGAACTCGCCAGGTTCTGCCATACGTATCATTTGCTGTTGAGATGAACATCCTGGGATAGCAGCCAGTATAGCTTTGACAGTCGCAGGACCTCCATGGATGTGTAGCTCGAGAACATCCTCCCCTGTAACTGTATTTGGTGCGGGAAAGTACAGGACTAGGGCGTTAGAATCGAGAATAACTTGATTTTCCAATGGATCATGGAGCATTCGAAGGGTGGCATAGCGAGGCTTCGGAAGAGGCTTGGAAGGACAAAGAGCTTTGTAAATCTAGGAATTTGTCAGTTGTGCGTCTTGAGTGGAAGGTGGGACATGAATTTCCAGGAAATCCAGACATCAACTCCGAAACCGAGAGTTCTGGTGCTCGATGTAAACAAGAATTGCTTACCTGAAGGCATGCAAGTCCTGAGATCCTGACGATCGCAATTCCTGCTCTCCCGCCTACTCCTGTAGAAAGCGCGTAAATAGTATCATTATAGATATGAGTATCTTGCTCAGCAATTGCAGAATGGATGGCGGATGTATGGGCGGATGTAATCAATGATCGTTGCCATATAGGTGATCTCGTTGATGTGAAAGTCCCAGAAGCTTTGAAACATCCATAATGCTGAGAATTAGAGCTCAAGGGGTGCCTGAAATTCGTCAAAGGTGTCGCCCTTCGCAGGAATAAGCGACTAGAACGGGCAAGATGGTAGCTATATCTCGCAGAAGCATTCTGACTCATTGACTCTCGTTGAATGGTGATGGTGGATAATCTCTCTGATTTGAAGCTCGGTTCGGAGGGAAGAGTTCCAGAATGGCCGAGCACGTGACCATATTTTGTCCGAGTCGCGGAAAAACTCTACCATTCTCACGGGAATTATGATCTTTCACACTGTCCAATATGTATGTACATTCGCGCCAGAAACATCTTACACGGCAAGCGCCGTGATGATGAGCTTTGAGGAGAGTACCTTCCTGAAGCCAAGGCTCACTGGCCCTTTGATGACGATATCGAGACGGCGGAGATGAAGTAGTGTCTGATGTCTCTTCATAAACTTTTCGTTGCCAATTGCTCGGTTTTGATACCGAGCTGTTTCATTCCAGAAAATCTTCTTGACGTTGAAGCACACCTCTAGAGGCGGGAAGCCCATTACGGCGAAACCGGCCAATCGAAGCTGCACATCCACAGGATGCGGAAAGGTAGCGAGATCGACTACTAGCACAATGCTTCGAATTTCTCTGTATTGCATTGATTTCTCTTCTAGATTCGCTCGTTCCGTCGTGCCCTTGCTGTCAAATTTAGATCTCTTTCATCAACGAATGGCCCTCAACCTCGTTCATGTCGGGTATAGTTAAGAATGCTCAGTCCGACTATAAACTTCTATCCCTCTACGACGACACGCTTGCGGATCTGTCGCTCAATGGGTCTTCTAAAAGAAAACTTGTGTGATCGTAGCAAGCATATTGGCATTGATGTTTGTCGTGATTCACAACCTCCTTTCTGAAGAAGGCGAGAGAAGAGCCGTTATCGAATGCCTTGAGAGATCCCATGAAGTAGATCGAGAATCAAACCATGCTATTTTCATCCGAAATCACAGTTATTGCTCTTCGAAGTAGAGTTTCGCAATGTGCGAAGTGAAAGACCGTGGATTTGCTATTGACATCTCATATCACCGCACTCGCGGCTATATTTGGACATCAGTAATCTTTGATTATTTATCGAGGAACTGGCGAGAGTATTCAAGATTTGGCCTCTCTTTAAAATTCCTTGTCAGAAATGAGGCTCCTCGAAAGTTAAACTGCCTTCAGATGCAATGCGATAGGATGATGAAATGCGAGAGTATACTATACTCCCTATGTACGACGCGACAAATAGATGCGAGGAAACTAAATCTGATGTGACCCCGGAAAATGGAAGACAACTCGGCGATATACCCTAGTCATGGTAATGTCTGGATCTAGTTTGAAATGGGATCCTGGTGCTCGTCGACTCCAGCCGCTTCTTCATTAATCAGCTCGGCGGTTGAAAAACAACATTAATGCTTCCTGTTAGGCACAACCTTCCAGAATTCGGCGTTATTATAGCGTTTTCGTATCCTATCTTGCCCTTTATAGGTGTGAAGCACAGTGCATCCGCAGTAGTACACTGCAGTTAGCCTACCGTAGCCCATGCAGGATCAAGCATCCTTCTGAATAGTTCGTCTTCCACTTCTGTTGCGTGTTTCATCTGCAATCTGCTATTACAGAACCATTGCATTCTAAGCCTCACTTGCAGGTTAAGCCTCAGCTCTGATAGTATTCACGTGACTATTGCCTCAAGGGCCTTGTTTGCACTAAAGTGGATTTACTGTACCACTACTGCGGGATTGTAACCCGAGAACAGGGGCTAAGCACCTGAACAAATCAGATGCAGCTATTTTTCCTGGCTTGCATTAAAGAGCGGATCAGCCCTCGTTCTCCTTCCATTCGCCCTAGACTTCTCTCGATCTCGCTCTCGTTCTTAGAACGTTGTTAGAATCCCTAGGCTCCGTTAGACAGGGCCCCCAATCTCACATTCCGAGACCCATGTCTCTAAGTGGACAGCACTTTTAAGATCGTGGGACAGCATGTCGGGTCCTGTGGTTCGGATTAGGGATCAAGATTTTAACGGGCTGGGGGCAGCGCAGCCATGTACGACCCTCATTATCTTGCGAGTACCACAATGTTGGGATTCTTATTTGGGCCCATGCCTCCCATTCTCTAAGAACAAACCAAGTCTGTGTTTTTAGAAGTCTTTGCTTCTTTGCTTCTGTGTCACAAAGCTCTACATTCGAGCTCAAACCCAAGTTCGATGTCGACCCTATTCCGGCCATGGACTGTGCTCTCATTGCTATGCTGCTCGAGAGTGATAGCTCCCAATCCTTGTTTCTTTCCTGACGGAAGCCCAGCTGCAAACTACGTGCCCTGTTCGCCGAATGGAGACGGAGATTGTTGCGGCGAAGGAGATTTCTGCACGAGCCTAGGATATTGCATCAGCAATACAAAAGGCTACCACTATCGAGGAGCATGTACCGATGATTCATGGAAGAATCCATCTTGTCCCAATTACTGTCTTGCGAACCTAAATTGTAAGTCGCAGTACATATGATAACCAGAGTTTTGAATGCAGGAGCTAATGGAATGGGATACGAAGCGGGCAACAGCACCGGAGTCGTCGTGATCCCCTGCGGCATCGCCTATATATCCGGCGCATGGTGTTGCGCCTACAATGGAAACTGCTGCTCCTCATCATCAACCTTCGTGCCCACATTCGGCACCATGTTCCCTGAGCTGGGTTCCTCTTCCTCCACATCTTCTTCCTCCTCGCCAACATCAGCATCAATCGCCAGCACATCTGCGACAGCGACACCTGCATCTTCTACATCCATTTCAAATACTACAAGTAGCAATAAAAATGAAAGCGGTAGTAATACGGAAGCGATCATAGGCGCTGCAGTCGGTGTCCCGCTGGGACTAGCTGCTTTAGCAGGACTATTTCTTTTCTGGCGCGAGAGTAACAAGAGGAAGCAAATCGAGGGCGGGGGACAGGAGAAAATCACGGGTGATTATCTAGTTGGATATGGAGGGCAAGGACAGGGGCCGGGTGGAGGTGGAGACGGGTATCGAGAAGGAGGACAGGAGACTGTGGAACAGGCCCCAGTGATTAAGAGATATGAGATGGAAGGTCAACAGGAGGTGGAGTTACCGGCTGATCGAGGAAACTATGAAGTTGGCATCGGGGTACGAGGGGCATTACCATTGACCACAGAGCGTTTCTAGGGATGGCATGTGAGGCACGGAAGAATGTGGAAAGACGAATGCAATGATTTAGAATGATGTGAGGGAAGTATCCCATTACAAAATGGCGTTTGGTGCGTTGCTGTTGCCTTCGACGAGTTCCAAACCAATAAAATAGAGTAGGCGTGCGGTCAACTATATATATCAATTCCCCTTCCCTCGGCACTTCTGCTTCCCTTCTCTGCTCTTCTTTTCCTCGGTTTGCACTTGCCTGCTTCTTTCCCTATTATCATTCTACTTTATATCCAGCTTCGATGGAAAAGATTTCGCATATATAGAATTTCTCTCGTTGTTGGCATAGGTCAGCATAGACGAAAGTCACGTGGGTAGTTAAGCGAGCGGGCTAGCCGTATTAGGATTAGTGTGGGCGAGCGCAAAAGGAGTATATCTTCAAGCTCCTTTCCCCCCCCTAGCTAGACTTGTTCCTTAGACATCAACAATAGAAGTAAATTACCCTTACTTCTGGTGTTTCGGGCCGTATTACATGTGATACGGTATCCTTGGTGTGGATACCAACACTCGTCTATCCGAATAATCATTCTTCATTAAGTAAGCACGAGCTACTAGTTGTGATTCATTCAACACAGTCAATATCATGACTCCGACGTCCACCCTCATAATAACCTGATCGAATCAAATCCCACTCCTTTTCCTCCCCATCAATATTCCATCTAGCTATCTATCATGTCCCTTATCCCACAACATCTATACCATTTCTAGTCCATCGAGCTCGCTACTTCGGAATATTTGCGATCACAGCATGCGCTTATATCCAAATGCCTACCTTAATTTGTTGGGATGAACGTACAGCATACGGTCCAGCAGCTCCAGCATTCGGGAGCATGCTGGAACACCAGCTTTACGGCTACGCAATTCGTTTTGCACGAGCCTAGACTCGAGTCATTTACTTAATAATAGTATTATACACCTACCTAGAATAGAGAAGGCAAACACAAACCGTAAGATAATTGAACTACTTATAATATAAAATAGCCTACTTAGGCAATACGTCTCAACAACTATAATAGTACTCTAAAATAACGAAATCCTTTACTCTACTTATACTCCAAGGTATTACAAAGTAGCGCCAGGGCCAGGAGTTACGTAGTGCAGCCGCACTAGCAATATAGCTTCCTTCCTCACCTCAGCTCGATCAATTCTAGCTTTTTTAAGAATCAAAGACTCTTTTACCGTACTTTACTCCTTGCTTTTTACGTGTTGCCTTAATACGGCTTATATACTATACTCATACCCTACTTTACTTTAGTTCATCTAAAGTATACCCAAGCCACTAAAGTAATTTTACTCACACCGAAATAAATTATCGGAGAAATTAAAGAAGTTAAAGAAATTCAACGGATAGGTATAGTACCAAAACACCTAATCCCATCACAGGTTGGGTTAACTAGCGTGTGATATGGGATATAGAATGCGAACGAGCGGGAGGGGTATTTCGATTTAGTTCTTAGTTCGGAGAGGATATTTAATCCTGTCCTAGATATAGACTTAGAGATTAGAATAGGTAAGAAAAAGAATAGGAAAGCGGAAAGGTGAAATGGATCTCAGTGATGATAATGAGAATATAAGGATTGAATGTATTATTCATTATTTGATTAGTGATTCAGAAACGAATACCCATTACTGACTGCATTAATTCATCGAAATGGTGTATGTTTAAGCCTATACTACCTTACAACTCTCCAATGATATCGGATGAAAGAAACATTACTAAATTGTAGCATCAAGTCAACCTCGAAATCAACCCTCCCCACCCGCACCTATCTCTCCATGCTAGCAAATGCTTTCCTTCCCCCACCCATCACATCAGACTCCCTTCCAATAAGTATAAATCTTCACCTCCCACTGCATCAACGGTTCTCTCCCCACCCACTCCCTCGGCACCTCCCTCCCCTGAGTAACCTCCCTCCAATCATCCCTCTCTTTATCCGGCCATCCCTGCACCACATATTCCGATCCCGGGGTATTATCAATTAATTTTCCCGTTCTTCTCCATCACATTCAGTTAGTAAGCTTGCTGCTCTTGCTCAGGCGCTAATCACCCTCGGCTCATCACTGATTCTCAGCCTCAGGCACCCAAGAAACCGCGCTAAACCTTAAATCCAAAACCGCACATCATTTCGCCACCGCACATCATTTCGCCCCTCCATCAAAAAACCTCACAGTCAGTGTACGAAACAATCCTGCTAGTCAAATGGCGCCCAGATACTCCAACCGTGTCGAGAAGAAGTGGAAGTGGGCAGTAAACCAACTACAACGAACTATATCTCTGGATTCAGAAGAAGCTCAGAATCAAGTTGCAGAGATCTTGAAGAAACTTGAAGATGAGAAAGACGCGCCTCAACCTGTAAGAGTATCGAAGCTGATCTATTCCAAAAGTACTTCTACTTACAAGCTCTTATCTAGTTAGCTGCAAGAGATCTCACTTTCGACAGAGTAGTAGAGATCTTCGCCCTGAAAGAGAGTCAGGCGTGGGACTTGCAAAAGGAAGACTATGATATTCCAGCCTCTTTAAATATACTTGCTCTTTTTATCTTCAAATTGAGTATAACTAACCTACTTTAAGCTTTTGTCCTAGAAATGATAAAGCACGCACCTTATGATAAGAACTCAAAAGCGTACAATCAACTCGCGATCGATTTTTTGATTATAGCTTGTTTTGCGAAGCACAAGAAGAATTTGTCTAAGCAATCTAAGAAGTCTACTAATGACCCAACTTCTGCTACTTCCCCTATACTCGAGCAGTCCGAACTCCCGATCAACGACCCTCATGACCAAATTGCCTCTACTACTCCATCAAAGGCACCCGAAAGTACTTCTCAACCGACCAACGACTCTTATGACCAAATTGCTCCTACTACTCCATCAAAGACACCCGAAAGTACTTCTCAACCTCTGCCAATCAAAGTCTTTCCCGAGATGTCTCTATCTGTCCAAATTAAAGGAAAAAGTGGTCAGAAGTGGCTTATCTCTGGAATTGCAGACTGGGCTATGGGATATGGAAACCAAGCGGCATTAGAGGATGGGGCAGTTTTGCTAGTAGTTGAAGCTAAACGGGAAGACTTATTTTCTGGTGCAGAAGGACAGCTACTTGCCTATTTGGCGACTATCCGTCAGCTACGCATTCAAGCCAACAAGGAAAATGTTATGACGCAAGGCTTTTACTCTGATGGAAGGAGATACACATTCATATGTATCCGTAACGACGGTACTGTAATGAGGTCACGTCCGTATGATACCTCTTTTAAGAGGGATCTCAAGCTAGCGTTCAATTTTCTTCTTGGTATGCTTATAACTGCGGCGAATAGCTCACCAAACACAAGCCCAATAAAGCTAGGGAAAGAGCGAGATGAAAAGATTAAAAATTTAGATTGGGATGTATTTGTTAAGGTCGTTGAGGATACGGACGATGACACTGATAGCGAGGAGGAAGATGAATCGTATCGCCTTTCGATTATTGAGGTTGTTTAGCTTAAAAAAAAAATTCTTGCACAAAGGGAGGAAAGTTGCATTTCACACGGAATTATAGCAACTATATTTGCTTTTGTTTCTTTATAGATGTAATCGCGAAATGTATCTAGCTTATTGCTGATAAAGTTGCCTTAATAGTATCTGATCTGAATTTATTCGCTATAGCGTCAGGCTATGTCTGCGCAGATGTGATGATGTTAGCTTCTCGAGATAAGTGGGAAGGTGGAAGCGATGTTGTAAGACTGAACGATGAGTCACATGCTATTTGACAGGAGGGATCTAAAATCTGCTCTAGCAGAAACCCTGTGAGGGAGCAAAAACGTATTCTTAGGCAAAGTTCGATAAGGAAACTGTGGCCAGGACATACAGGAGGCCAAAATGGGCTCCACATTATGGTGCGCAGTGACTCAGGGCTTGCTCAGGACACTCAGGCTCTGCTCGCTCCGCTCAGGCTTGCTCAGGCTCAGCTCCGGCATGCTCACCCTCAGCTCAGGTTAAAGAAGCAGTTGCTCACGTTTGCAGACTAGAACGGAACCAGCGAAAGGAAAAATTAATACTAAGTCTAGAAGTATCCTCCTCACTAAAATTCGCCACGACCACTACCGGCTCCCTTCCCGCCGCACCTCTTTTCCACGCCATGATCTTCCCCCCTCGACTCTCATCCGTGAAGAAGAAATCCGTATCATCGTCTCCGAGCGCCGGACACTCTTTTCTGAACTGCGCGACGTAGTTGAAGACGGCAGTGCGCAGTTGACTGGCCTGAGGCACTGAGCAGCTCGCCTGAGCGGGCATGAGCATCCTGAGCAAGATTTACCATATCATCACGTGTTTTGACTCCTCGCTTTTTAACCAATCACACTTAAGTGACGCCAGTGTTAAAGCGCTTGCTGAGCTAGTCCGCGTTCGGAGCTCCGCATGTCACCAGCACCTTGTTCCTTTCCTTTCCTTTCCAACGAACTACAGCACACAAAATCTCCATTCAATGAGCTCCTTTTAATTCAAGCTCTTCAGACACTCCCTTTTCTTCTCGAGGCTTGCCGGACTTCACACCTCTACGGTCGTCAATGCCATCATCAATGCCATCATCGTCATCATCCTCTCGCCCACAGCCCGCTGGATATTTCTATCGTCCACCCTCACAACGCGACCTACGACCCCGCAATCCTCTTACACCACCAGACTTGTCTGGCACTTCGATTCCGAGCTCATCTATCGACCCTGTGCGAAAGATTACACCGCCAGAAGAACACAGCATCCATACTGATGAGAAGCTTGTAGGAGCAGAGGATCTATACAAACAAGCAGAGCAATATGTTGAAGAGTATAGAGCCTCAGTGAAACCTGGTTTGGGACAGTATCTATCCCGTCCTTTGGAAGTCTACGAGACTCCCCTTCGCATCAAGATGTCAATAGGTGATTGGATCAAGTTGGACCGGAAGTTGAACCCTAAGGAAAACGATGATCCGTAAGATATCTCTTTCTGTGATCAGAATTCTTACTAATTAATTACTTTAGATATCCTCGTCTGTCATACAATGCCGCCACATCAACCTTGATTATCGAATGCATGGCAAGCCCACTTCATCAATCGATTACTTCAATCCTAGCTGAGCAATTCGTCGAGTCTAAAGCAACCCTTTCCCGAGATCTCAAAAGACAGACATATGTTTCATGGGAGACAACCAACAATGAATTTGGTAGTGAGTGGGCAGGGTCTCGCAAACGACCTGATTTTAGCATTAAAGTACGTGATGCAAGTGGAAAGTTGAAGCTGAAATGGGTAGTTGAAGCTGGCTTATCAGAGACATACAGCCAATTGGTAGAGGATGTGTGACTTTGGTTGGAAGGTCATCCTGATGTTGCTATGGTTATACTAGTCAAGTTTTGCGAAAGCCCACAATATCGCTGTCCAATCCCGACTACTCAAGATCCACAAGAACTAGGCATTTCTTTGGACATACTTGCGATTAAAACAGAAGAAGTGACTATGGAAGGACAATTGGGGCCTGCTACGTACAAAGGATATAAGTGGGTAGGAAAGATCTCTGAAGTCTTTATGGAGATTTGGGTTCAAGATGCAAGTGGAAAGGCGGTGCGACAAGACAATCGGGAAGACCTCTTACAAGCTGGTCAACTTCAACTATCTTTTGGGGATATCTTGCCTCCTGGTTATCCTCAGACGATTACTTTGGACTTGGATGAGTTCCATAATGTATTGAAAGAAGAGATACAGGAGCTGGCTGCTCATAGATGTAGGGAAATGGTCATTGAGTGGGTGAAACGTATGGGTGACAGACAAAGTGATAGGAACTATCAGCCATCACAAGAGTCTGCCTCGGAATAGCTAGTTACTATATTAGAATAAAGAGCAACTTCGCTGATATTTGGCAATACTTCTTATTGGGCGAGTTCAAATTTTCAAGTATCGTGACACTAGTCAGCGCCTTCAGATCCGTGCAATGCTCGCATACTTCTGCAAGCACAATATCGCGAAGATGCCCGCGAATCGGCGTAATCCAAGGAGCGAAAGAATAGACAAGTGTCTGCAGCTGTGCCTCTGATGACTCTTACGACGCAATATTGAGGACTTGACAGATCTAAATATGACGCGTCAGGTCGGATAGCTACTCCATAACCGTAGTACTTCTCTTCCCAACCTCTTATCTTAGCTCTTCTTCTTATCTAAACGCACTTCTCTCCCCTTTTGTCGCGGCCCTTATTAACCGAGGCCAAGGAATCCGAGCCCAAGGTGGGATCTAAGAAAGCTTCATCCCTGCTAGTGCATTGATTGGACGAGGGAGCTCCATGCGATGGAGGGGCACGGAACAGGGACCTTGACGTCGTCCGACTTACGAATGAGGAAATGCTTCCTACAAAGGAGATGTACTCAGAGCTCATTTACATATATAAAGGAGTCTTCACACACTCTCATCTTCCAGTTCTTACATTCACACATCTTACTTCTACTCCCTCAATCAAGCGTTCAGCGAGTATCACAAGTCCGGAGATAACAGAGCTCGGAAACTACCCCACATCATGTCTAGACCACCCCCAGCAGGAAGACCGCCAGGAGATACAACACTTCCACCCTTCGAACCTCCTCTCTCAGACCTCTCCTCTCTCTCATCAACCATCCAACAAGCCATCTCCCAATATGAATCCGCCTCCACACCCAAAGAAAAAGCTCTCTACCTGCAAACCATCCAAACCACCTCCACAAAACTAACTCGACTCACCACCCCTCTCCCCCAACAATTCATGGAACTAAACTTCCGCCCAAACCTCAACGTCGCCGTCCGCATCGCCCTCTCCATGTCCCTCTTCACCTCCCTCCCCCTCTCCGGCTCCGCCCTTACCCCTTCCACGCTGGCACCACTCACCAACTCCACCGCCGAATTCATCCACCGCATTGCCCGCGTCCTCGCCTCCTTCTCCATCCTCCAAGAATCGCTCGCCTCAACCGGAGAAGTAGCCTACTCGCACACGGCATTCTCCCGCTTCTTGACCGCCCCTCCATTCCAATCATCCACCCAACACCTCTTCGACAACATGCTGCAAGCGCAAACCAACTCGGCCGGGAAATTCTATAAGGAGCACGGCTTCAAATCCCCCGACGATGCGAAGAATTGCGCCTTCACGTACGCGCATGGAGTGAAGGATATGGGGATCTTTGATATTTTGGAAAAGAACCCCGAGGACATGAAGGTGTTTAATGATGCGATGATGGTTACGGCGCAATTTGGGTTGAAGGAGCTGGTGGGGTGTTATCCGTGGAAGGAATTGGGGAAGAATGAGGAGGGGGTGATGTTGGTTGATGTTGGAGGGGGCAAGGGACATGTGGTGAGGGAGTTGAGGAATGGAGTGGAGCAACTGAGGGGGAGTGGGAAGGTTATCCTGCAGGATATGAAGGTTGTGTTAGAAGGGGGAGTGGTGGTGGACGAGGAGGTGAAGTTGATGCCATATGATTTTCTGAAGGAGGTGCAGCCTGTGAGGGGTAAGCTTGTTCTGCATTTTATTTGCATTGTTCAAACAGAGGTCTTTGCATTGGAACTAACGAGTGTTAGGAGCAAATTACTTCTTTAAAGCAATCTTCCACGATTGGCCCGATTCCTCCTGTCTCCAGATCCTCGGAAACCTTGCTCCAGCTAGTAAGTCGGCTCCCCTTCCTTTCTCCCCCCTCCACCTTCCACACTTCCTCGCTTTCCACCTCATTCCAACTCAACCCACATTCTTTAACCTATAACCGCAGTGACACCTACCACCTCAAACCCCACCCCAAAACTCCTCATCACCGACCTCGTTCTTCCTGACCACTCACCGCCACCCGGTCTCGTCCTTCGAGATATAAACATGCTGCTCATCGGCGGCAAAGAACGCTCATTATCGCAATGGGAGGCCCTGTTAGCTGAGGGAGGGTTTAAGATTATCAAAATGCATGGACAAGAGGGGATGCCGGTTGGTGGGGTTTTAGAGTGTGTTTTAGCTTAGAAGCTAAAGTTAAAAGAAGAAGCTCCCTTAAAGGTTGAGGGGAAGAGAGAACTGGGTAATTTTGATGATGATGATTGGATGTGTTAGAGGGATGTATGATATGTGGTATGGATATGCATGGTAGGGAGGGCATCGTTACTGATATCCATCTGCTGCCTTCTCGCTTTCCTGTTTCCTATTTCACACCTATTCTAATGCCCAATGCCTACGTCCTGGATTGTAAGATTATATCATGTCCGCACTTTTCTAAGACAATATATGAGATTTGATAGCTCGAGTTGGGAATTCCCTGTACATACCTCCGGTTCCACGCTCAATTAGTTGCTAACTTCGATGAGACTAGATGCTTTGGTCTCTATCTTTCAAAGCTCTTCAATCTCTTGTTCTCTACTCAAAACGCCACTAGTGCACCTATTGCTACCCGTCCAACCACACCCAATAATCCAGACTTACCACGCCCATATCCAGAGGTTGGCACGGTGCCCGCTCGACTCGTACTCGTACTCGCAACTAGTCCCTTGTTCGTCTGACTTGGAATTAAACTCGGGCTCAAGCCTAAACTCGGGCTCGAAATCGGACTCTGATCCATACTTGTGCTCGTACTCCTGCTCAACCCCAAACCAGAGCCAGAGCCAGAGTCCCCAATCGAAGCTGTCAGTGTCGGTTTCAGCTCCAACATCGTCATGGGCCCTGGGATTACGATGCATGGTGTGCCGTTTATAGTCGTCATTGTGAATCCCGAGTCGGTTGCGAGGTTCAGGTCGATATTTAGGGATGAGAGGAGCGAGAGTGGAATCGTAGTTTGACCTGGACCGGGGATGATGAGGTAGGGTATTCCTGAGATAGTTGTAGTTTGTAACCCTTCGCCAGCTCCAAGGACTGGGGCCAGGGTGGTGAGTTGCGGGGGGATGGTTGTTGGGGCAAGGATCAGGACGGGTGTACCGTTGATTGTTTCTACCGTCCCAACAGCTCCGGGAGGAGAAATGAATAGAGGGATGGTGGTTGAAGCTGGGATGATGATCGCGGGTTGGGGAGTGATGGTTGTGGGAGCGAGGATTAGAACGGGTATACCGTCTATGTTTGAGGAGAGACCGATGGCGCCGGCGGGGGCTAGAGAGAGTGGGATGGTGGTGGTGGCTAGGATGGTTGTGGGTGCTGCTGAAGAAGATGATGCTACACCCCCCACAAGGGAGGCAATGATTGCTCCGAGAGGATTCTGATATGAGAGATCTGGTAACGTGGTCGTAGGAGGGGGAACGGTGTAAAAGCTCGTTGATGGTGTTTCTCTAGTAGGTGGAACTGTCAATGGAGTGGTATCACCCGTCGGAAGAGTAGGAGTGACTTTCGACGCCCCGCCATTTATTTCAGTTGCCGGTGGCCCAGGCGCTGATGTCGAGTCCTGATGTATGCTAGGAACACCTACATAGATCGTAGTCGAACTCGTTAGATCTCCGCCTACGGTCTGGTATACTGTTGACTCGAATGGTTTGTTACAATGCGTTACTTGGATGATTGAGGGTCCTCCTCCGTAGCAGGACTCGATGCCGGGGTATTGAGCGCTGTAGCGAGGATCTTGGACTAAGAAATCGATTAGGGTGGCGGGAATATAGCCGTATGCTTCTGTGTCGGAGTCTTGGGAGCAATTTGCATCGGCATTGGGGGTCATTGTCCCGCGAGGAGGGGCGTAGATGAATGGTGTTACGAGTGAGATGACGACTCCGGAAGGGTTTGAAGCCTGATGGGCCGCTGTAGATTCATAAGACGTAGAACTGGTGATATCGTCTCCATCGGAACTCTTGGTCGTTGTGGTTTCGGTTTGGTTTCCAGATTCTCCAGAAATATTCAGGCTACCAAAATATGCTTGTGCATTCTCATTTATCCTAGGGAAGACGTCACCGTGGGCGCCAGTGGACATGGTTGCACAGTTGACATTTCCTCTTCCGTCTGTCACTGGATCTGCGGTAATAATCTTCACAGTGTGATAAACGTAGAATGCTGCTGGTGATTGCCTGAGAAGTCTATTAGTGGATAATCTACGACTACAAAATGCCGATTCTCACATATAAACACCGCCTGTCATTATTGCTGTGTCCGTCAAGATGTGAGTAATTTGTGTTGGTGTAGGTGCTTGGTTGAGTAGATTCGATATTGGATTCCGTCCAACCGTGAGAGTGAATGAAAATGAAGCATTGGTGGGATAGACATTAGTCTCGATTCGAGTAGTGGTAATATTGGGTAGATGTGTAATGTACGTCGTGTACGATGTCAAGTTCACGAGACTGGTAGTAGAAAGATAGCTAGTCTGTTGCCACCAGTCTTCACTGACTGTATCTTGGATGACGAAGCAGCATACCAGTGTCGGATCAGTTGGGAGAGTATCATTTCCAACAGTTTTGGAAGATCGAATTGAAGGTCTTGAGGACCTTGAAGTTAGGGCTGCTCCTGGAGTCGAGGACGTGGTTAAATATGTTCTTGCTATTCTTGAGGATGTTCCTGAAGTCGCTCCTGCCGTATGTGTTGAGCTAAGTGAGGATGAGAGCGATGAGCTCGGAGAGACACTGTTTGAATAATTTGAGACTAGAAGCAATTAGCATAGCACGGAAAGCGTGGGAATATTCTCATACTACGTAAGTGCGGGGAGAAATCAGCTCGCATGCCAGCACTGAATGAAAGAATCAAGATCCACAAACTATGGGGAAGCATTTTGAAACGAAAGTATATTCTGCTAAGGGCCGTAAATTGCGATAGAACGAGCACACTTGCTTGTTATTCATCACAAAGTGAAGAGTGCAAGCAATATTAAGCATAAATTGTGATTGACCTGTAGCGTCGTCCGGGCCGAGCCCCTTTTCGACAAGGGTCCAGACGACCCTGTCATGATAGTGGCAGTCTTCTGGCCTGTGGAGGACTAAACAGATTCTTTGTTCGGTGTCGTGCATTTGACAAGAGGACCGTTGGCCTTGACAAGTGAAACTGCTTTTGCTCGTACGAAGCAAACGTCTCTAGTGGCTCGCTAAAATCGATGTACGCCAAGCTAATTCAGGGGGGAGAGCCGTGCCGCACTGCGCCTCAGGTTCGGCAAGCCACGTCCAAAAATATTTTCCTCAACCCAATCATTTTCTTCCTCTGAATAACCACAACGCCTCCATCCAAGATTTCCAAACGGGGGGCTTTTCAAGTCTCCAATCGCCGTCTCTCGAAGATCCTTCGACTCTTGGCTAGCTTCCCCAGATAAGAAGGACATTTGAGGATGATTCAGCTCGCGGGGTTGACCCATGCTGGAACCTTGTCGTTATGCACGGCGTCGGATCGAAGAATGAAGCTATTCGTTGGCCAAGGCAGCTGATATCGCGTGCCTTGAAAAGATCGTCTCAGATTTCGACAAGATTAACGTTGCTACTCAGCACCGTTATTCGGCATGTCTAGGCTTTTGGAAGCGGAACCACATCGATGGGGAAAGAGATCCTCAGTCCTGTGCTACTTTTTTGTCCCACAACGATTGATTGGGCAGGTTTCGCAATCTCATCTGTTTGGCCATCCCTTTTATCTAATTGTCATAACAGCACTCTCCCTCAAATTCTTTTCTATTGTAGCCGTAGTAAGATCCGTCCCATGCTGTATGGCTGGCCTGAAAATGCTACATGCGCGGCGGACAGTAGTATTGCACAAAGTTATCTTAGCTTCTGCTTTATTGCTGCCACACCTTGTGGAAAGCACAACTGCGGGTTCCCTCAATCCCAGAATTGCGATTCCAGCGCCGATTTCGATTCCTCCATCACAGGAATTTGGTAAGTGGCGGTATAAGGACATTGAATACTGCTAATTCTTCGAAGATGGGGATGATGGGCCATGGTCAACTTTTACTGTACAGATCGGCAATCCTCCTCAAAGTGTGAAAGTCTTGATTTCAACATATGCGACCCAAACTTGGGCTATCGCGGAAGAAGGATGCGGATCAGGTGATCCGACTAATTGTGGCAAGCTGCGAGGTGGGTTGTATAACTATTCTGCCTCAACAAGCTGGGTTCCCAATATCGCCAACTTAACGACTCAAATTTATGGACTCGAAATTGAATCAAATCTAGGCTATTCAGGCAATGGCAGGTATGGCTTCGACGACATCAACCTCGGCTTTCAGGGCAGCAACGGCCCGACCCTCAAAAACCAAACTGTGGCTGGTGTGGCGACCAAAGACTTCTTTGTGGGGATCTTTGGCTTAAAGCCAATGCCCAGCAATTTCACAGGTTTTGATAATCCAATTCCTAGCTTCATGGAGAATTTGAAAAATCAATCTCTGATTCCAAGCACTAGCTGGGCTTATACTGCCGGAAACCAATATCGTGAATAGCCTCGTCCAAGAATCATTGCGCACTCACTGATCATAGCAACAGGCCCCAGCGAGGTCCTTGGAAGTCTCACTCTAGGAGGCTTCGATGCCTCAAAATTCATACCCAACAATCTAACCTTCAACTTCTCCACAAACGACCAACCGGATCTGGCCGTCCAATTGTCCAGCATCACAGCAGTAAATAACACTAGTTCTTCAGGTCATGCCATAAGCCTGTTATCAACGCCTATAACCACCTACCTTGATAGTACCGTACCTTACCTGTACCTCCCACTTTCAACTTGCAACCTTATCCAATCCACTTTCGGACTAGATTACAACACGACCACACAACTCTACACCATATCTGCAATCCAACACACTCTACTGGCTGCTCAAAATCCAAGTATCTCATTCACCCTCACCCGACCAGACTTGCTCGGCTCCCCCATTACTTTAGTCTTCCCCTACCTCGCATTCGCCCTTCAAGCAACTTGGCCATTAGTCGACAGTCCCACGCTATATTTTCCAATCAAGCGAGCAAACGATTCATCACAATACCGACTCGGAAGAACTTTCTTCCAAGAAGCATATATAATCGCAGACTATGAGCGCCGGAACTTCTCGGTCTCACAGGTTCGATACGATATCGCTACTCAGGACATCGTCTCTATATTGTCTCCAGGAAATGACACCTCTACTCCAAATCACACAAAGGAATCAACTGGACTATCAATAGGAGCAATAGCAGGCATAGCATCCGGTGGAGCTGTTCTCATCATCTCCCTTCTTCTGTCTTTCCTATACTTCTGTTTCTGGCGACCTGAACAACGCCATGCAGAAAAAGCAGGACTATCCGCTCGGCCACTAACCTCACAATCTACGTCTACCAACCCCAACACCCCTAATACCGAGTACTTCAAACCAGAACTGGACAGCTCATCCCCAAAACAGATCTATGAAGCAGATCCATTCGGCTCGAAATTCGGCACTTACGGACCGCAAGAAATCGACTCGAAACAAACGCAGAAACATGTGATTTTCGAACTTCCGGCTCGAGAAGAAGTAGCGGCCGAAGTGCCCGGCTCTACAAATCTGTGCTCCACGCTCTTGGCGGAACAAGACGCCGCTCGGCGGAGGAAGGAATCGGAGTCTCAGGCACATGGGGGGAAAGAGGGCAGGAAGAAAACAAAGCAGAGATGGTCGTGGGACCGTAGACGACGCGCGAGTCTAGGAGAGAAGAGTTTGGGGTTAGGAAGTGAGATTACTGAGACGGAGACGGAGATTGAAACAGTAACTGATACTGAAACTTTGAGTTCAGGGTGGGGTGATACTTTGAGAACTTCTCCTCTATCGTCACCTTCGTCACGTAGTATGAAGTAGGCACTGAGAAGGAGATCACTGAGCGAGGTATGGAAATGCGGAATTAGAGTTGTGAGCAGGGACATATTTTGGAAGAGGGAGAGCGTGAGGTTATGATGGATACGGCCACGAGAAGGACTGTCTCCTTTGGCTGGGTTTCTTTTCCAAGAAGCAAATACAGCGAGTTGCGGTAGTAATGAGTGTGCGTCGCTAAATGGGACACTTCCCATCGATGGATTTAATAAGAATAGCTTGAAGGGCGCATGACACATCGTTCTTCTAATTCCAAAAGTCGATTCTCCGTCTTCTGGATAATGCAGGGGTATATGCCATAACGCCAATCCATGCACCTTTTCCCTAGACATGCAGAAAACCTCCGTCGCCAATTACGTGGGACTAACATTACCAGCTCCCAACGCCTTGCTCTTTCTTCGCTTTGGTTTTGGCATTCCGGGTGTTTTGGGGCTCTTCTCGCTGCGACTTCCCTTCCTTTCTGACGGTATATCCGTCTTCAGCGATGGTGGCGCAGGGGGTGCTTTCCCGGGCATTTGTAGTCCCTTCCCAGGCGCCGGCACCATGAGTTTGCTCGCATCTTTCCTTCCTGTAGATTTGAGATGGAATTCGCCAGGCTGGCCCGTAATGGGGATCTCATCCATGTATTCATCGCCATATTTCAGTGATATGTTTAGGGCGTCTTCGAGCACTCGTGTAGTGAGATAATTGCTACTGTTTGATTGTATGAGGGGCTTCTTTGTAGTCTGCAAAGAGTCTGGAAGAGGCGTGTTTTCTTTGCTAACCTGCCCGAGCTGTGACTCGTTGGTTTTGCGATTTCCGTTCGAGGGAGGCATGTAGATGTGGCCCAAGGCAGGACTGAAATCGGGGAGCGCTGCAGCGGAGGAGATGAACTTGTTTAAGGATGACATGATGGAGAGCTGGCATTATTAGCCTTGATCAATATAGCTGCAGGGCGTATGCGTACCATTCGACTTCCCAGCACATCTGCGACTGCAGGAGCCATATAGATATTCTCGCCCACCACGAAATAGGTCGAGTGTACCGTGATTTCATCCTCTTCTGGTTGCCTCTTCCTCCGGGTTTGCTTTCTTATGACCCAGACACCAGTCCCAGCTCCAGGCGTCATTTCTGCAGGCTGCTCCGAGATCATAAATTCGACACCGGACATTGTCCTTAGATGCGCTTCGAACGCGATTCTTGTTGACACTACGGACATTAGACTTGGATTGAATTGCGCTTGAGTGGAGATGATATTGTTGTTTGATGTAGGGTCGAAGAACGGGGACATTGCAAAATAATGGAGAACGGAGTTCTCGTGTATGCCCATCATTGACTGAGCAGCTTCCGGCGACCGCCATTGTATCTCGTCGAGAGGAGTGTTTTGCGAAGCCATAATGACGATGGAGAGACCGCTCGGGCGCCGTGAGGTAAAATGTATCGGCCGGACAAGGAGCGTCGAACTGAACGCCTAGTCGTAAACAGTTGCGCTTGGTAGCAATGGCTTTTGGGATGAGGTTCAGCCTTCCAAAATAAGGTTTAATGTCAATGACGCTAAGGCCGGGAGCCCTAGTCTTAATTGGTTCTAGCGCATACCCCCCTGAACTCCCCGCAACCCAACGACCGACCGCTCTTCTGTTCAGGCTCGCAGAGCATCTCGAAACACCTGTCACCAGCAACGCTCATCATCTTCTATAAACGTTTTGACCACAAGTAGGCGGTCGCTACGCCTCTTCATAGACCAGATGCTACCAACTTAGGAGATTTCGACCCTTGGCTGATCTAGGCATCCAAGATGTCGGACAATCCTTCTGTTGTCCAAGATTTGTCAATAAATGACAACGCTTTGCACTTCGGCAGCCATCTGATGAGACTCCCAGCTGAGATTCGGATCGAGATCTATAAGCACCTCGTTATCACACCTTCAGGCAATGTCTTCCATGATATTGCCCGTCGATTTACTTCAACCGGCGCACCTCATCTTTTTTACGCTCTTGATGATAAATTTCGAGACCCTGAAGAGCAAACAGATGTCATGGATTTATCCATACTTCAAGTGTGTAGGAAAGTGAGGGAAGAGTGCTTGCCAATTTTCTACAAATGCAACACCTTCTACATGGCACCACTTCGGGATCGTCATCTCCCTGGGTTTAACCTCATGGATTGGTTGTGTCGCGGAAGGGTTCAGCACCTTGCATTGAGCTTGCTGTCTTTGAAATATGGACCTGAAAAGGAGATCCAATTGATCGGTAAAATGGTGGACCTCATCGCAGAATGGCCAGACTTTCAGACCCTGAAATCATTCACATTGGTCATCACTCCTGATGTTTTCTCCAGCCATATGATGTCCTACAGGCGATCGTATACGATGCTATCTTCTACTATGCCGGGGTATCTAAGGTGCTTGAAGTCTCGTTCCCAGACTCTCTCGGGCATAGAGTCACGCAAGCTTATGGTCTTCACTTCATACCAACATCTTCCTGCTATACGCCAAATTCAACGTGTCGCTCAGAGATATGATCCAAATCGCTATTTGAAAGACCTGCATGAAGCTTTTGGCGGAGAGTTGTGGGTAGATGGGATATTAACCCGCCAAAATGGAGTCGTATCAGAGACCCCACCATTCCCGCTCAGTTGTTGCCATTTCGATGAAGCTAAGGTCTGGAAAGCATTGAGAGTCTTCTATCGAAGAGCAAGAGTTCTTAGCCACCTGGTGAGAGAATTGGGTTCCGGAATCGAATTCTTGGAAGAGGCTGGCGAAGTCTTCGAAGCAGTTGAACCTACCCCTGGCCCAATGAAGTACTCTATAATGAAAATGGGCTTCATTGTCAGCAAGATCAGAATATCTTTGCCTGCGGTGCGAACTTGCTTCGATGAGCTGGATATATTTCTCAGAAAGCCGGATCTATCACAGAGCGAGATGGAATCAAAGATGCAGGAATGGGCGCAGATGTTCGATTTAAAAATGGCGGGCTTACCAGAACTGACCTCTGTTTCCTTGGTAGCGAAGACGTTGTTTGTAGAATGGCAAAGGAGCTTGTCGGAGCCAGTGGCTCGACGTGAACAAACAAGAACGTGTAACCAAGGGTGGAGAAGTGCGTGGGAAGAAGACGAACGAATACTAACTCGATCTATCATAGGTGAGCAAGCGTAAATAATATACCTCCGGAAATGGATGAGAGGATATGATCTCACAGAAGTTGAATAAAGGCTGGGATCTTTTCTAATGTTAATGTTTCTGACTCGCTCCCAAAGAACGTTCGACATGTGCATTGATCTTTCAATTACGTTATCATAAACCCTTCCACTAAATCTCACAAATTTCCATACCAACCTGATCTCCTTAGAGCAAACCCAGCCACATCCTAGAAATGCAGGTGGTGATGTGTCTATCACGTGACCTAATTCGGGATGCTAGAATCTCGTTTGGCCGGCCCCGCTAACTCTCACCTACCACTCTCCGTAACACGGCCCTTACTTGGCCTTACACTGAATCGACACCTTGATTCTCATCATATAATCTCCTTCCAGCTACCTCCGCCTTTGCGACCATGGATCTCCTTTCTTCGATCCGCAAATCCGGGTCTCGCGGTGGCGTCAATTTCTCCTGGGACGAAGTGCAGACATCCCAGCACCGAGAGAACTACCTCGGGCACTCTCTTATGGCACCTGTAGGAAGGTGGCAGAAAGGCAAAGATCTATCTTGGTATGCGAAGGGCGATGATAAGCCTGGAGATGATGGAGAGACCGCGGAAGAGAAGAGCATTAGAGAGAGGAAAGAAGAGATTAGGAGGATTAAGGAGGCAGAAGAAGATGCGCTCGCGAGGGCATTGGGTCTGCCAGTTGCAGATAGGAATGTCAGTGGGGCGAATGCGGTCAGTGTGGGAGAGGTGAATAGGATGGTTAAGGAGGTTGGTGTTGGGGAGGAAGGGGAGGATGATGGTGGTATGGGGAGAGGGAAGGGGTTTGGGGACTTTGTGGGAAAGCTAGATGGCCGTGAAGCTATGGACAAAGTCGAGGACGAGGATGAGAAAGGAGGGTTGGTGCGAAAGGGGCGGGAGAGAGATAGCAGGAGAAAAGACGAGGATAGGGACCGACATTCAAGCAGAGAGCGGAGACACAGGCGGTATCGACACCGTTCGAGGAGCGGCGAGAGGCGAAGGCATAGGTCTCGGAGTGTTGACGGGCACAGACGGCACGAAAGAGAGGTGCGGAGGTCGAGGCGCAGTCGTAGCCCTGAAAGAAGGGAGCGCAAATATCGAAGCAGGAGTCCAGATGGCAGGGCCAGAGATCGCGAGGGTCGGGGAAGATACGCTGAGAGACCTCGAAGGAGTCGGTCTCCTGAATCACGAGACTACAGGAGAAGATGAATAGGGACCAGTAAAACCATAGGCTGCTATTCATTCTAGATATTGACTTTAGCGATGGCGTTTGGCGTTATCCAATGAAGCCTATGAAGGCGCAAAACAGCCGTTGGTCCTATAGATTTATGAACACTTTTTCAAGTAAACATGTTCTCAAACGACACATTGACCTGACATTGCAATATTTGGGAACTGTTATGAAGCGATGACGGTTTCGTGGTTCTCGGCTACAGCGATGATGTCTTAACTCCGAGTGCCCTAACGACATCTCTATTATTACGCAGCTTCATGTCTGCCTCGACTTTCATTCCCGCCACTTCATTGACTAGAATGTTCGGAAGCGAGCCCTAGAGGTTGTCTCGGTACCACTTCTAACATTCACTATATCTCCTTTGGTCCAAAACAAAATCCTTCGCTATTTCGGAAGCTAAGTCAAAACATCTGTAGCCTTCCGTCAGCCTTCCCCATAAGTCCTCGACCTGTCCTCTTTCTATTTAAACCACACTTTGCTCACTTCGACTTCGATTTGCGACACTCACTATTTGGCTATGATATGAGATAATACTCCTAGACATTCTTTGCAAACGCTGGGATTGAAGAACTAGCCAGGCATCACTTTGCCACACCTGAGATGGACTTCTCAAAGCTGAGGGCGACTGCCCTACAAAGTGGCAACGACGAGGAGGCCGTCACTGTTAATACTCGAGCTCTTATCGACAAAGTGCTTGCGAGATACTCAGGAGAATGGACTACTTTACGAGAGCTCCTACAGAATGCCGCAGATGCTCAAGCCTCGACCGTTAAGATCAAGTTCGAGACATTCCCCTCCGCAACCGTCCCTCTACCGAGTACGACCAACCCATCCGAGAATTTGAAGCATATCCTTCTAAACCATACATTGCGGCGGCTCGTGGTTACGAATGATGGATTGGTATTTGGTACCAATGATTGGGCCAGGCTGAAGAGGATTGCGGAGGGCAACCCAGACGAGACGAAGATCGGTGCATTTGGCGTGGGATTCTACAGTGTGTTCGCAGATTGCGAAGAGCCCTTTGTTAGTTCCGGAGATCAAGCTATGGCCTTCTACTGGAAGGGCAATTCGCTGTTCACTCGACAAGCCCAACTTCCACCCGAGCAGACGAGTCGAGAAACCAGTTTCGTCTTGGACTACAGAAACACAACCACTCCCATGCCGAACTTACTATCTGTTTCCCAATTCTTGGCGACGAGTTTAACCTTTGTGGCTTTACAACATATTGAGCTGTGGGTGGACGATTCGAAAATTGTGTCACTACAAAAGAAAGTTGCACCAGGTGTTGATGTCCCCATAGCCAGAGGAATCAATACAGAGACGAAGGAAGGAATCATGAGGATCCAGAGTTTGGAGCGGGAGAGTGTACAAATGGATGCCACTTTCATGAATGTTGTTGGCTGGAAGCCATCTCTCCCGACATCAACGCCAAAGATTCCTGGTAGTTACGACAGCCACTACGGCAGCAGCTCGACCGATGTTAACGCCTTGAAGTCCTTCTTCTCAAGATTGACGGTCGGCTCAGGGCATGATAAGATCAAGACCAAAGCTATGAAAGAAGAAAAAGTGCTCCAGGATATCGTGCTTGAGGATGTGACTGCCACAACTACTGTGAGCGTCTTCCTTCGAGTCACTACTGCTACTGTTAGGACAGCCGTGAGCGCTTCGTTTGCTGCAGAGCTAGAGCGTGCAACCAAGAAACCACCTCCGAAAGTCACTCGACCAGCCATCCTCACCGCCTCCTACGACGAAACAGTAGCTTCGACTGAAGAAAGTGCAGTTGCTAAAGGTGTCGATATATTTGCATCTGTTCTCCCAGGAAGACAGCCAGGAGGTCGTATTTTCATTGGTTTTCCCACACACCAAACGACTGGTGCGGGCATGCACCTCTCGGCTCCTTCAGTCATCCCAACCGTCGAACGAGAATCGATTGATCTAAACGCAAGATGGGTCAGGACTTGGAACCAAGAAATGCTTCGATGTGCCGGGATCATGGCTCGGCTAGCATTCATGAACGAGATGGGAGACCTTTCTGAGGATATCAAGCGAGCTGCACAGCGTGCTGGGCATGGAAACAAAGTTACGAAGGAAGAGATCGATCAATTCATGCCACGAGCTTTGCATATTTTAAATACCTTTGCGTTCAAAGAGTCAACACCTAGTGGTAACGTGCGTCATCTCATCGAAGAAGCTTTCTGGATTGCCAACAAGAATCCTAATATCGAGACTTTCAGTAGTCGAGGTGTGCTGTCATCCACGCAGGTGCGTTTGGCTGCTGAAGATCTCAGTGGTTTCGTCGAAGGCATTCCTGTCGTGCCTGAACCACTCGTGAACGATCCGTTCGTGAAGAAGCTGGTCGAGTACGGTTTGATATCAGAGATCACTATCAGCGATGTGAAGAAAGAATTGTCCGCCAAGGCATTGAACAAGGATCAACTAATACAATTCATTGGTTGGGCAGGTCGCAAGGCCGTCACAGGCGATATCGATGCACCTACGATTCAATCTCTCATGGAAGTGGCTGTCGCAACGACTAGCAATACTGAGGGATCAGGCGATGTTATTGCTCTTGGTGCCATCACGAACTACCTCAACGTCCATAGGATTCCAGCCGAGGTTCCAATACCGCCAACTTGTATCCCATTCGAGTTCACTCGGTCTTCTGAAGTGCATGCATTGCAAGCCCTAGGATGGGAATCATTGGAGATCGTGCCTTGGCTTCGATTCCTGGTTGAGACCAATCACAATCGGCAAGATGAACAAAACTTCACAAAGAATGTAGCATTCGCGGCTAGCATCCTCCAAATCTTGTCAAAGGGCTGGGATTCATTGAGTCCGAAGTCCAAGGACACGGTGACTGCGCTTCTTCAACCCGTTGCGATCGTCCCCACGAAAGCCGGGATCAAGAAACCCAGCGAAGCATATCTCGCCAATGTCAAGCTCTTTGATGATCTTCCAACTATCACCTCATGTCCTGGAGTCAAGGAGAAATTCTTGTCCGCTATTGGTGTTCGAAAGACTGTTGATCTTGACACTGTCTTCCGCCGATTGCTTGCTCCCGCAGCAGAAAATACTTCAGATGACAGTACTAGTAGCACCCGCTACATAGAACTACTGAAATATCTTGCCTCGGTCCATGCTGATATTCCAGCCGAAGAAATGAAGAAGTTGAAGAAAGCAAAGTTCTGTCCTGCCGAAGCTGGTCCAAAAGGAATGGAGTCGACCAAAGGTAGTGCAAGATTGTACAGTGTTAATGAGCTTTTCGAACCAAAGGATGCTCTGCGTAAGCTCAACCTTCCCATACTTCGCTGGCCCGGACCACCGGGGAGCTATCGTCCGAACTCTGTTGTAGGACATTTTCTGGATGCACTTGGCCTGAGACCGTTTCCCTCTGTGCCAGAACTCATTGATATGATGGTAGCCGAGTCATTCAATTCTTGGCCGAATGAGCCAATGACTTATTTTATCTCTAACCATCATAACAACGGGTACGCTCACTTCTCCGTTGGTTCATCAGTAAATAAATTCCTGCCCTTGGAGAATGGTCTTGCTCCAACCATGGAGGTCGTCTCACCAGCAGAGTGCTTTACCAATCAAGATTGCGAGGTCTTTGGCTTCAAAATCTTGAAGAAGGAACTTCACATTCATGCAAATAAATTTGGTGTGGCCACTGATCCACCCATACCGGAGTGTGTCAACAGACTCATTGCGAACCCACCCAAAGATCGACGCATAGCAACAAGGGTCTTCGAGTACTTCTCCAGTCGTCTCAATGAGGTTGGTCAGAATAGCGTTGCCAAAATCGCGGATTCTCGTATCATTCCGGTCGTTGCAAAGCAGTCTAGTATCAGAGAAGCCTCAGACGAGAAAGCCTCCCAACAATTCCCTCTCAAAATGATCAGCCCTCGACAATGCTACATCGGTACTTCATCGATTTACGCAGACATCCTTGAGTTTGTTGACTTTGGAAGCAACGCCAATGCGTTTTTGTTCAAATGCGGTTCCAAGACGGAGCCTACGATCACAGAACTCGCAACTCTTGCATGTACCGAGCCAGCTCGATTGCTTGGCGTGATGCAAAGTCCTGAAAAATATATGAACCTTCTACGGAAATTGGCAGACCAGAGGCAAGAACTAAAGAGAGACAAAGCCTTGTGGAAGCAAATGAAGTCGTCCAAGTTCTTACTTGGAGAAGCTGAAATCCCTGCCAATGAAAAGAAGGAGAAGCGAACATCTCAAAATTCTGTTTCTGGCCTCGAACAATATGATGACGATCCATATGACGACGATGCACCTCCCGTGAAGCAATATCAGCTAGCAATGCCGTCTGATATCGTCGTCGTAAGTACTCCTCAAATCAAAAAGTATTCTGCTAACTAGTATCAGGTTGATGATTTCGTCAGTTATCGGCTCTTTAAATCAGCCCTCGTGACGGCGCCTGAAGACGAAAAACTTGAGGCCTTCTATAGTGCTCTTGGCTCATCTGATCTGAGCAACTTAGTTGAGGCGACATTGCGTCTAGGCCAGCCTTCTGAGAAACAAGCTTCTGCTGCTCGCATGCGAGATCATGTCCTTGAACGTGCCAAACTTTTCTTACATGAAGTCAAGCGAGAAGAAATCAAGCACGATGGCCGTTGGCTGGAGAAGAATCTTAGTGTGCAAGTCGTCAGCTCGATTGAGCTTCGACGATCCCTAAAGGGCCATACTGTGTTTCACAAAGAGAAGAGGACAGCTGCGTGTCAGACGAGGGGATCTACGTGTTCGTTGTTCATAACTGGCGCGGATTCCAGCCCATACCAGATCAGCGCATCGATTTGCAAAGTTCTACTCGAGCGTGCAAGCCAAAGCTACATGATCACTTTCGAACAATTCTTGACTCTAAGCCTGATCGACTTAAGGAACCGTGGGTACAACGTGGATCGTATTTTACGAGCCAAGGCTGCTGAGAGAAGAATTGCCGAAGAGGAACGTCAAAAACAACTTGCTATCGAGCAAGAGCAAATTCGTCACCAGGAAAAGCTATGGAACCAGCAAAAACAACTTCCGCCTGCACCTACACCTGCAGACACGCGAGAGGAACGAGATCAGCCCATGCCTGGATCATTTGGTGCTGACTCTCCGGACAATTCTCCGCCTCCAGTTCAGCAAGAGAAGGGTGGTCGTTTCTCGTTGTCAAACTTCATGACGAAGACAACGGGCATCAATAGCTTAGGACAATTGCAACAGCAGATCCAGAGACAATTGGGTGGAGGTTCTGCTAGCTCTTCCTCTCAGGAGTCCAAAGAACAACTGAAAGGTCTAGGTACCAAGTCGAACGGTTCCAATGATCAGAGACCAGGCGAGAATGATAGAGTAACATCTCCGGCCAAGCTCCAACAGAACCTCTCATCGGCTATCCAATCTTCCCGAGCTCACGACTCCGATCATGTTTTCTCAAAACCAACCACAACAACAGTCAAGGAACAAGACACATACTGTGACTCGACAACTTCTCACAACATGGCCTACCTAGCAGATGCCTCCAATTCCATGCGCATGTTCATCACGAAGGACAACCCCTACCCGCAAGATTTCCTTCGCGCTAATGTCTCCGGGCTCAATGATTTCGCCATTCTTCTCCACGAAGTCTGCGAGGTTTACAGCCTCCCACCCTCTGCGATGCACGTCTTCTTCGACCCAGCTTCAAACACCATCGCATTCAATTCGGGAGGTAGCATATTCTGCAACTATAAATTCTTCGTTCAATTGCATCAGAGGGATTTGGCAAGTAAGCGAGAGGTTGCTGGTTCTTATTGGTGGGTCGTCATTGCCCATGAGCTCGCACATAATTTGTGTCCGAATCATGATTCGCAACACAGTTTCTACACGTAAGTTAACTATCTGTTCTTTTTGATCGTATTTCCAGAGCTAATCATATGTCACAGGGAGAATATGATTGCGAACTACTACACTCGCATGATGGCGAAGTCTTCGGCCTGGATTGCAGCTCGCAGCCAGCCTACCAATCTCTTGGACTAGATCGGCCACCACCCTGCTTCTATGCCATTGGTGCTAATGCTTTGTTGTATTTTTTTGCATTCGTGGCGTCTGAGATGGGATTCTATATACAATGGGGCTTTGCTACTGGAGCATGAGCATAAACCTTGGACTAGAGTGGCGTAGATATGGACATCATCGTTTTTGCCATTGCCTTTAGAGATGTTTCATAGCGTGGCGCATGTGTAGACTAGGATACTGCGTATGGTCGATTTTATACCCACACGCTTCTCTTTGGCTGTAGGATAGGTTAATACCTAATAAATCAAATGTCACACAACCAAGAAACCTGTTTGGTGACGAAGGCTTTGTCACGTGGTGCTGGGCAGTGCTGGGCGGTATACTGGAGCCTAACGCCCGGCCACCTCATACACAGCCCATTCTCGGATCTCGTATAATTAGAAAAAAAGTTGGCTATACAATATACTTACTGTTCTTCCATAAGTGCCAAATGTTCAGAGGTATTGGTGGCTCAAGTCCAAAAAAGTCATGAGTGGGCTCCAACTCATTTCCAGCGCTCCCGCTCCTCCTTCCACTTCCATCTCTGATTCAGAAGTCGGGGGTCACGAGCCTATCATATCCCCGCCGCCACCAATCCACCTTCGCGTTGTATATTTTCTTTCGATATGGACATTCAAATCTCTTATCAACACTGGCCTCTTCCTCCGTCGAAACCTCACCCGCCCCCCTGCATCTCAGGTCAGACCGATTGTCAAGACATACTCAATCCGCCCAAAATTGAAGAATCGCATCTTCTTTCCACCTGCATTGAATTCACCTTCATCTCCAAACGACGAGCAATCCCATAAATACCCACTCTATATTTCCATCCACGGTGGCGGCTTCGCAGCGGCATCCCCAGATGCGGACGATGAATTCTGCTCTCATATCTGCGTCAAGAACAATATCATCGTTGCAGCTCTGGACTACCGCAAATCACCCACTTACAAATTTCCCTTCGCAATAACAGACATATCAGAGCTGGTTTCCGCTCTCCTCTCTGACAGCTCACTCCCAATCGATTCTTCGAAAGTCGCAATCGGTGGCTTCTCAGCTGGTGGCAATCTAGCTTTCGCTGCTTGTCAGACTGAAGAACTGCGCGGAAAGGTATCGGCTGTGCTGGGCTTTTATCCAGCGTTAGATATGTCAGAGAGTAGAGAGACGAAGGAGGCGAGGAGACCGAAGGGGAGCGACGTCCCGAGGGATGAAGTGGGTTGGTCGGCTGAGTTTTTGGATTGGGGCTATGTTCCGCCAGGACAGGATCGACGAGACCCGTTGTTGAGTCCCAGGTTTGCTAAGAAGAGTGAGTTGCCGAAGTATGTTTACTTGTCTGGAGCGGAGTGGGATATGTTGTGTTGGGAAGCGGAAGATACGGCGAAAAGCTTGGTAGTGGATGGGGAGGAGAGGATGGATGTTAAGGGAGAGGGATGGGATGGTTGGATGCAGGGTGGGGTTAGATGGGAATGTTTTCGAAAGAGGAAGCATGCGTTTACGCATGTTAAGGAATGGGGAAGAGCAAGGGAACAGGAGAGGGTGAAGATTGTTGAAGAGTTGTATGATCGAGTCGGCAAGTGGCTTAGAAATGAAGTCTGGATAGAGTAAGTATAAATGTTCTGTTAATTCTAGAAGTTATTTCCTATCATCTCACTTTTCTTTTTCTTGTGGCTGCGTTGAGTCTTCGGAGTACTTAAAAAAGGGGTTCTCGCTTAATTAGTCCGTCTACCTAAAATATCGAGGAATATGACTAGTTCAGCATTTCACTTTCAAAGTATATGATGATACCAGAAATGAAGAATATGTATTAAGCTTGCTAATCTACTTCAAACCTTAATCTATTCTATTCTATATCTCCTATTCTACCTTCTACTCTATAACTTCTCCTCAATACCTTCCTTTACTATCCTTTATTAAAACCCTTCTATTCCAGACACATAATACACTATATAGCGAATACAGCACAATCCCCTAACCCCTCTCAATCATCCCCACCCTCTATTCAGCTCGCAGCAAACTTGCTTCGAGCCCTCAATGTCGCCCCAAAATAAAACAAAAAATACATGCCAATAATCCCCATAACACTCAAGCCCGCCAACAAGCTGACTCCCTTACCAATTCCCAGATTCACATACATACTCCTACTAAACATGACAAATCCCGCCGCAGTCATCGACCGGATAAAATCATTGGCAGCAAACAAACTAGCCACGTAATCCGGGTACGTTAGGGGCACGTATGCAATAATGCACTGGAAGATAATGAAGGAACTCCCAGCGTAGATGCTAACCCCGATCGTAGGAGCAATCCAATGAATGCTCTCGCGTGATGTCCAAGCGAAGAGGAAGAGTCCTGCAGGCAAGACCCAGACTGCGATTAAAGCGGGGAGGAGGCGAGATTCTTGAGTTGGTGCTACTTTTTGAGAGCGCGGCATGAAGATAAAGTAGAGGTAGGCAGCGTACATCGCTGTAGCGATAAGACAGCCAATGATGATTGATAGGAAGATGAGACCAATTTCTCCGAGCGTCATGCCGTAGAAGCCGTGATAGACGATGGGGAAGGCTTCGAAAAAGGAATAATAAATAGCGTAAACGAGAGCGGAGTATATGCATACAAATGTGATGGCAGGATCCTTGATCGCGATTTCGGTTGGTTTAATTAGAGCGTCGACAACGATGTCTGCCATTTTGATTTTCTTGATCTCGCTCGCGGCACGGATGTTAGGGTTTCCAGTGACGTTTCGTATACGCTGAGCTCGGTGGAGGAGGATTGTTGATCTGGATGTCTCGGGAAGGAAGGCAATGAGTAGGATCATGAATGGACCCGCCATGATAACCATCTCCCATAAAGGCCAGTGCCAGTTGCTGGAGACGGCATAGCCTGAGAGCAATGGCCCCAATGCGGGACCGCAGTACATTGCTGCTACCCAAACGATGAATCCGTACGGAACTTGGGACCAAGAGTATATATCCTGCAATGAAGCACCACCACTTGCGAGACAAGGACTGCCGAAGAATCCTTGCAGGAACCGAAGAACCATGAGTGCGGCGAAATTGTCGACAACAGCAGTGATGATGGATACGACGAAGAACAGAATGAAAGATATGACATAAGGAGGATTGCGGCCGATCATAGCAATCTCACTGAGAGGTGAGAATATCATGGGACCCATTGCGTCTAGAAGAGTATAAGTTTCTTACAATATGCCAACAAGCTGAAAAGGACTTACATCCTACGACATAAAGAGCTAGTCCTAGCGATGAGACTACTTCAGATACATCAAACCTGTACATGAGGAATCTGAAAAGTCAGCTAACAATCTCTGTAAGGATATATGGAGTCAGTTACCCGAAACTGGGGACGAAAATTGCAGATCCACAATACACAACAAAGGTGTAGAGACTATTGAAAATGTTAGTATAATTATGTTTTCCCTACCGCACAAGCTTGACTATACCATATCACAAACGTAGTAAACAGCTTCTTTCTCATAGGCCAATTCAACGGATTGTCAACATCCTCCTCTCCATACCAATCCATAAGTATAACATCCGCAGCGTTTGTTCCGAGTTTTGCGAGGTTTATTTCTGCATCCGCTTGTGATGTTCCAACCCGAGTAGCAACTCTTTCAATTGGCAACTGGTCTTGCTGGTCATCGTCGTTGTCATTGTCGTTTTGTGCTCCGGTATTCTGAACTTTCCCTATTTCTGGATCATTGGCATCTGAGGCTTCTCGTTCGTTAACTTTCTCCGATGTAGAAGCTTCGATGATTGGTTGAAATTGAAACCCAGGTAGCTCTTCTGGCCATAGAAGCACTTTATTTCTCGTGATCGCTCTGACTAGATGGCCAAGTTGCGAATCTCGGACGTAGTCCATGGTTGAGAGGATGAAGATTCGAAAAGGGTTTTTCGTAATTTAACCTGATATTGTATTAGCTTTCTAGCCGGTATTGAAGGGTCGTTTTTGAGTTATATCATAGAAAAAGACTGTGGTACTAACAGAAATTGAATGTTATTAGAGTGTCTGTGCATGATGAAAACTCAAAAGTCAATAGCATAAGGCTTCTATATATTCAACAAGTATTGACGTCTGACTGAAGCTTCATGGAGATAACTTTCTGAGTTCTGGTCCGCCATGTCTCGAAGCGCATCCACCCCCGTGCGGCCTGACTATTCTTCCGAGCTTCGTCCGTAACAATGCGCCAACCAATCAGAGATCCACATTTTGCTTCTCGTGGAGTTTGGCTGAATGCCCTGTGCCAGTGGCACGCAACTACGGAAGATTAGTAATAACCGTAAACAGTGTCTCCGAGGCTAAGGATCTAATTGGTTAAAAGTCGTTCAATCCGAAGCCAAATCCGAAATGAAAACAGTCAGCAGCCACTTGTCGGGTGAACAGCCGACCCATAAGCCAATAATCTAATTGCTGAACACGCGTGAACAGAGTCAACTGGCACCCGCTAATAGAGGCCCGAACTGGTTCGGATGCTCATTCCCCCGAAAGAAGAGATACAATCAGGACGGCGGAATCTTCACCTTTCTTGGAGAGCCAGCACGGGCAATGAAGAATGCCGAAACCAATCGGCGTCATGAGGTGGGTTAAGCGAATGAAGCGAATGCGATTACCCGTCCCCCTTTCCCAGGTGCCCGATGTGGCAATCTTTTTAAAGAGGGCGAAGGACTGCCATGGCATTACTAGGAAGTGGCAACGAGTATTATCTTTTTCTCAAATGCATTTCATCCACATCTTGCCTTAGCGGAGCGAGGTAGCAACAACTGTACTTGTACAGCCTACTTAATCTGTACCGTACTTAATCTTTGGATCGAGACTGCTCGACTATTCTCGATAAAGGGTACCGAAGGTACAGAATTGCTAGATGGCAGAGGAACGATTTGAAGGCCTTAGAATGTGTTCCGGATATTTTAATAGGCTTTAAGCATTACCGCCACCCACACCATCACCCACCATCACCACCACAACTCGAGCATTTTTAACGCCATTTGCACAATTTGTAGAATATTCGAGTATTAAAAGTATATTCGAGCCTATTCGGACTATTCTCGGGTTTGAAAAAAAGGCCCGATATTAGACAAAAATCGAGGAAAAGTGAGGAAAAGCAAGGGGTACGGAGGTAGCAAGTAAAGCCCTTGCTTATCGTTCTCGTACTATTAATTTGTACTTTACCATAGCTATACTATTTCTTGATTTTTACTACACTAATATGGTTTTCTCAAATTATGTTGCTTTGTTGAGATAATATTCAACGTATAAGAATATGCAACAATTCGTGGAGCATCAGTCCGTTTGTTCGTAAGTAAAACCTCTTAAAATTGATTATTGCACAATCGGAGATACCATACTACTTTGAGTTGTGTGGTCTTCATAGAAAAAAAGGCCTTGAACTTGGCAAATTTTCGAAGTGTTTGAACTAGTTTGATTCAAGAGTCCTTAATAAGGACTCCTTATAACTACAGATGCTGATTGCGTCTATCACAGGACTACTGTAGAATACTGCTCGTAGATGCTCTAAGCCGAACACTATTGAATCATCATGTCTTAGATGGAAGATTGCCCAAACTGCAAGCTCCACAAGCGGACGGAAGATCATGAGTGCATGAAATATGGGGAAGAATACTGCATCAAGCCCAAGACGTGCATGTCTCTAGAAGTACAGATGTATTCCCTATATTGACTTTTGTAGGATCTTTGCGCACTGATGGGCTAGTTAAGCATGGTGATTGAATGGGTTTCCTTTGAGTATAGAACCCCGAGTTGGTAAGTACATCCTTAACTTCGGGTAGAGCGTAAAGCTAATCGCTATTTCATCGAAAGCGCAATAGGTCCGCCTCCTTGCATTCCTTTCTTTGAAAGTTGTTATCAAACACGAAGAGTATTATTTTGGTTCATAGCTGTGGATTTTTTTCTCTCATTTGACTTGGCAAGTCAACTTCTCCTTAACAAAGCAAGAAACATATTAACATCCTATAGGAATAAAAACCCAACAGGCGTAGTTTGGAAACTTTTCTCTGGGCATTGCAGGCATGGTAGCGGGCAGGACCTGGGAACTTTCGTAGTCTAAGACTCCAGCATCGAACGCAGGAATTTCTGGGAACGACCGAACCGTTTTTCAGTCTTATAACTGGCACAGTTTCGGCTTAATCTATTGAGTAGTAATGCAAAAACACGAGCCATCAGAAAATCGGGTCCAGATCGCAACTTGCAATTCGTGAATTCGTTTCGTTGAAGAGGACGATCACGTGCAATCGATGCAGAAAGAGAGAGTTTGGAGCGGTCGAGAAATCCCGAAACAAGCGTATGCTTCAGAATTTCAAGAGTGAAATCTTATTTATAGGGTTGCTGGAAGCTTGGGGGGGAGGGAAACATAGTGATTTCGCAGAGTGAAATCTTCTACTCTGTGTTGAATTATGAAGAAAAGAAAAAACAGAAAAAAATTAATAATTTTATCCGTGAAATGAATAGAAACTTTCTAAAGACGATATCTGAATGTCATTTGCGGACATAGTTACGCACCTTTTCACGCGTCACTCGATAACGGGATTGTCCAGTCGATTTGCCCAATACGCTTGTTTGAATTTCATGTATTGCGCTATGCTGCCCCTCGCCTATGTCGCTTGAAAATGCCGTCAATGTCCCATGCCTACTGCGCCTCGCTCATGCTTTTCAAAGTATATTGTATAATACAACCAAGGACATTCATCAGATCTAGGACATGATATCTTCTAAGATAGTCTCCAACTCCTCTTTCCGAAATGGTATGGAAAGTATTTCAGTTCCTAGAGCATCCTTCCTACTCTGGATAATTTGATGGTCGTGGAATTCCTTGAGCAACGTTCTGAAGGCCATGTCGTTGCTGCAGATGAACTCCTCCACAGCTTTCTTGTACAGAACCCTGTACTCAACACCGGGTTCGTTATTCCTGAAATTTGTCGGTCGTTTCCCATTGTCTTCATCTTCATTGTCTTCTGCAGCAGCGCCTGAACCGTCATCCATAGCTGCCAATTGCTCCCCAATCAAGACTCTGAATAGATTCTTGGCATTCTCTGGCAGACTCTTGAGAACAAAGCTCACCCCTTCTTTTCCACCAACTCTTCTTCCACTCCTTCCGAGCAGCTCATGAACCTCATCAACAACATCGATTTCGCTTGTATAAGGTTGGAAAGTCGTACAGTCATGGAAAAGGAAATTATATGTTGAACGGAGAGAGCTGTCCCAGAGCAGAGGGAATGAAGGATGGTCGGCTGAAGCCACCATACAGACTTGTGGATGTGAACTTAAACGTGCGAGTATGCTCTGAGTCGCAGGTCGACGAAGTGGGACTCGATCAATGGAATGCATAATGAGCGTGATCTCTTGATCTTTGTCCTGTTCAAGTAGTGCAATAAGATTCTCGAGCATTTCGGTCGGCTGTGCGCCTAACCTATAGCCACGCTCAGCGACGGCCGTTGCAACAGTATTGAGAATATCCTTGACGCTAAGATTGTGAACATAGCCATTGACAACAACTATTTTTTTCTTGGTATGATCCGATTGAGATTTATAGATGTGATCTGCAAATTGCATGAGAAGAGACATTTTGGAGCCCCAACCATAGACACAGATATTAAATTGTTGGCTCAACTCAAATTGCCACTGCCTGAAGTCTTCTGCATGCAGCTGTTCAAGGAATTTGATACTGTCTGCATGGGGGTCTTTCATGTTGCGGGCACGGCTGAAATACTCTTCATGATCGAGCAACGCCAATGAGGACAAATTGTTATTGGATGTTTTGGCTCGAGTTCCTCGATTATGAAAGAAGTACTTCTCATGAGCTGTCAAATTTTCAGGCGGCGTAGGAGAGCGGCGTCGATTCTTTGAGCCCTTGGTTCTTCCTCGTTTAGACGGTGTAGCAGGAGCACTTGACTCGTCAAGTAAGGCATCTGCATCTTCTCCGAGATCGTCTTCTTCATCAGAGCCATATATGTGGCCGGCTAGATCCTCTTCTTCATCGTTGCCACTAGCATTGCCCAATATTGTTCTCTCAATCAAATTCCTCGTGCTTTTTCTTCTAGCGGATCGATCGGCGTTTCTCGTTATACGTGGAGTCTCGTTGGTTTCTGTTATATCGTGGTTTTTGGTTGGTGTAGCGAAAAGCTTCTTATTCAATAAGCCTTTTGAAGGTGTCCTTTGAATTGAATAGTCTCCATTCCGCTTGTTTGGACTAGAACCAATCTGCCTGCTTGGTGTACCACTGTTCGATTCATCTCCAAGCTCGTCCCCGTCAACAATGTCATTCGGGTCCTCCCCGGTGCCTTCAGTCTCTTCCTCAGACTCTGGGACTTCCTCCTCAGCAGTATTTTCTTGTCTGCGCAGATGGCGACCTTTCGCTGAACTCCTCCGCTCGCCATTGCGTCGCTCTGAATCGCTTTCTGGGTTTCCTCGACCTGGCCGAGTCCTCTTAGGAGTAGGTTCGTCTCCTTGCTCAATCTGTGCTTCGTCCTCGTCTACTGAGCTTTTCCTTTTCGCCATTTTGGCACAGCCTAGAGTTCTTTAGAGACTCATGTACAGGAGAAATAGTGAAGACATAACGAACCTTGGGGAGAGAGCGGTAGATCCAGCGACCAGTTTAAAATGTCTAAACGCGCTTCTCAGAATCTCGCGCTCGCACCAGCAGCATGGTTCCGCGATGGCGCTAAAGGCGGGAAGGACCCGCACTCGGCCGCACCTCCCTCGTTGAATACAGGGATGTCGCGACTGAGCTCAAAGTAAACAAACTTCGAGAATGCCAACTTCTTGATGATGATATCAGAACAATACAATCCGTGAGGAATACATCAACTCTGGTTCTTGGATGGGTAGTGTGTGCGAATACTGGAATTAGGCTGGGACGTCGAATTCTCACGCAAAAATGCTCACTTGGTGGTTAGGAAAACCTGCGGACAACCGCGTTCAAGGTACTTTTGCACGCTTTGTACTCTCTGATTATAACGCAGCTTACAACAATCAGATGAAAACACCGAATTGTTAGAACCTCCGGAGACACCGGCGCCAGTATTCGCCGCTCGAGCGCTCAAAAGTGCCATTTTTGGCACACCAGCTCGGCCCGATGACACGATCTGTGACACCGAAGGAGAAATAGAAGTCGAAAATGAGCCCAGAAGCATGTCACCAACCAAGCCTCCGGGGATCCTGTTGACTCCAGGTACCGCAACGATGCGACGTAAGACGGTATCTTTCGATCACGAAGTTGTGGATAAGGAGCAACAGAGGACGACATTTGGAAAGCCAGGCAGTAAAAGCGGCTTGCCAGATGATTGTCCAGGAAAGTTTCCAAGTCCATGGGTACCAAAGAGCGAAGTGCGGAAATCTAAACGAAAGACAACTCTGACGAAGACACTTGAGGATGCCCGAGAAGGCAAGGCCCCAAAAGTGTCCTCAGATAGCAGACGCACTTCCTTCGAATCAGAGCCTGCTATTAAGCCTCAGCCGGAACCAGAAGTCGTTTCAAGTAAGACCTCTAGGCGGTCAAGTAGATCAGAGAAGAGAACCCAGCAGTTATTGCAGGAGATGGCTCAAGAGAACAAGATTGATAGCGATATGACAACTGACTTGAATGAGCCACATTCACAGTCAGGGAAGTACTGGAAGTCAGAGTATGAGCAATATCATGAACAAGCACGGGCCGAGATGAAGAAGTTACTCTATTACAAAGCGCTCGCCAAATCATATGCGCAAGCTAAAGATAACGAGGCCATTGACCTTGCTGCGAAGCTGAAGGAGGAGCAGAAGAAAGTTTTAGAGATGGAGAGCAGGATATCACAATTATCTGCCAAAATTGCTCAGTCGGGACGTGATGGACAAGAGGGAGACTCACCTGCGTTGATCAAGGAACTGGCCCGACAAACAGCTCATGCCGTCCAATACAAGGGCCAGGTGGAGGAATTTCGAGTGGCCCTGGAAGAAAATGATTTTGAAGTTAACCCTTGCAGAGGAGACATGGATGGAAAGCGTTTCGCTTCACCAAGGACAGAACAAACTATACTAGATACCCACCCCGAGCTCAAAAGGGCGCGGGACCAACTTCGAGATATGACAGCACTTCGAGAAGAGGTTCAGAAACTTCGTCAAGCTGTGTCTGATGCTGAAAAGAATACGACAAAGCTTCAAGCAGAAAACACCAAATTGACGCAAGAGCTACTTCACGCGGATCTACGTCTTGAAAAGCACCTAGAGAAATGTGAGAAGAAGCGCCGGCAATCTGACGAGCACAAGCAAAAGAGAGAAGAAGCACTGCAAAATCTACAGAAGGATTATGACCAGCTGAAGGAACACGCAAAGACAAATCGTCGTGAAGCCGAACACCTTCTGAAGAAACGTCATGATCAAGTCGTGAATCTCAAAAAGGAGATTGCCTCACTTCGTGGATCTGAGTCAAGCATCCAAGAATTGCAGCAGGCCTTGCAGAAGAAGTCCCTTGGGCATGAACAACTTGTGGAGAAGTACAAGAAGCAAACTGAAGACTTGAAGAAGGGGATATACACTGAGCCAGATGCTGTTGGAATGTCAGAAGACAAAATGAATAAGGAGGATGTGTTACTTCCGCCAAGGGAATGGTTTCCCCCGAAAGAGTCTCCTGTCCGAGAAAGTCAGATCCCTGTTCCAGCTCAGTCTATTCCTCGACCTTTGAAGACATTCTCATCAAAACTGCCACTCGCCGAGGACTCACCACAAACCCCACGACACCGAGCATCTCATCCAGCATTATCAGAGATCATCAACAATGCCAACGTAGATACCTTACCGCCTCCAAGATACGGACCAGTCCAGCACACTCCAATTCCGAGCATAACGCCCCTATCAGATCACTTCTCAAACTCATCATCGAAAGAACCAAAGATAGAATTACCTTCTCTCGAACCATCAACAATGCCCTCACCAGCCCTCGAGATTCACGCTAGAAACAGCAAGACTAGCCCCAGACCATCAATATTCAACATCGCATCCAGTCCTCCAAAAGCAGCTCTGATGCGAACCCATGCCTCAAACGAACTCTCAAGGAAACGCTCTAATAATAACCTGGGCTCGAGGCGTCCTTCACATATCATCTCTGGTCGGATATCGGGCCAAGAGTTGTCGAAGATGAGAGTCCCGCTTCCTCCGGAAAGAGCGGCTGCTGCTAAGGCGAGACTTGAGGCTAAACTAGCTGAGAAGAGACAGGCTCAAGCACAAGCACAAGCGATAGAAGCAGGGAAAGAAAATGTTTAGACGTGAGCGAGAGCGTGGCTGGGTGGCATCTTTGGGAGTTCGTGGCTTTGCTGTTGCTGTGAATTTTTGTTTTTTTGGTATGCATGCATGCATTTCGCATGGAGTATGTATGTGTATGTGTATTGATACCTATTTGAGGAGTCTGGTTGTAGACTTACTTACACTCTAGAGCGAAGGAGTTGGGTGGTACTGTTCGTATTCATTCGGAGATCTGAGCTTGTTAGATATCTTACTCTTACAGTGCGTAGTGCATCGTTCAGTAGAGATGTAATCTTATTATCTCTCAAAGATGCAGATTCGGATTCGGATTCATTATGCTCATGTTAAGAATCACGTTTGTTTCTAGCTCTTGCTCAACCACCCCTATCCCTATCCTTGTCCCGATTTCTCCTCCCCTCCCTTTCCTATCATTCTATATACAACCAACCAACCAACATCAACATCATCTAATCTAATCTAATCAGCAAGAAACCCCCTCACAACAAAATTATACTCCTCCGTCTCCTCCACCTGCGGCATATGACTCGACTCCGCAAACCTCACCCACTTCACCCTCTGAATCTCCCTGAAATACGGCTCCATGACTTCATCTTGCGCTTCGTCGTATTTGCCGTTTAAGAGCAGGGTTGGTACGTTGATTTTGTGCAGGGAGCGTTTGATGTCCCAGGTTAGGAGGGTGCCGGTTATGTGGAATTCTGAGGGGCCGTTCCTTGGGGTTGTTGTTAGGGTTGTGGGTTGGGGGAGGAGGGATGGAAAAGGGGGGGTGGAATGATGGGGAAATGATGGGGAAAGGATGGGGAAAGGGGGACGAACATGGATAAGTAGACAGTATCGTCTTCTTTCAGCGCATCGAAACTATCTACCACGTCTTGTGGGAATGGGACGATGCGACATACGTGCTTCTCGTAGAAAACTTGGACCGCAGCTTCGTATTCCGCGCTCCCTGTCGTTCCGTCCTTCTCGTGCTTGGTGAGGGTTTCTTGGACGGAGGGTGGGAGTTGTGAGCGGAGTTTGTTGGCGGTGCGGAGCCAGTCGGCCATGCTGGCGGGTGAGTCGGCTATTACTAGTTTGTGTAATCCGGTGGGTTGGGATATGGCGTGCATGGCGGCTAACATGCCGCCCCAGCTGTTGCCCAGGAGGTTGTATGAGGTGAGTTTTAGGTGGGTGGTGAGGTTGGTGAGTTCGGAGAGGAAGAGTTGTGGGGTCCAGAATTTTTCTCCAGAGGGGCCGGTGAGGTGAGGGAGGTGCGTGGAGAGGCCGCAGCCGAGTTGGTCGTAGAAGATTATGGGGATGGAGTGCTGGGCGAGAAAACGGATGGGGAGGAGGTAGTTGTGTGGCACGCCGGGACCGCCGTGGAGGACGATGAGAGGTCGAGTACCGGTGGGGGACGGGAAGGTGCCGAAGATTTTGTAGTGCTTGGGTTTGTCAGTGTGGTTGAAGAAATGGAAGTAGAAGCGTAAATAGAGGCAGATTCTGGTTGTGTAAATACTCTTGTGCTTGAGTGGTATGTTTCTTTGAGAACTTCCCAGAAAGTGGGATGAGGGATGAGGAGATGAGGATCAAATATCAGTCTAAGTTGAGCATCTAAAGACTTTTAGATGTCTATAATTTAAACTTGTGTATATTTTCATTCAAAGCAAATCAAATAATGAAAGAGATACTAATGCTTGCTAGACATGCTGCGTAGAAAAATCTCATACCGTCTTGCACGGCTTTCCTGCACCTTCGACATGGAAGTCGGCTTCGCCTTCTGTGAGAGGAATCTCAGATGTCATTTTGCTAGAATTGACGTTTTGAAACAAAGAGGTTCAGTTGAAAACAAAAGGGGCTGAAAATATGAGAAGTAGATTGAAGATGTATCATGACGCTTTGAAAATTCACGACCGACTCGAGCCGCGGAACTTTCCCACCTTCCTGAATCAGCATGCGTCTCGATGACACGGGAATCGTTAGAAGTCGACATTATTCACTGCCGGCAGAATTGTGATGAGAGGAACAGGCTGACTGATAAGAAGCTATTCTTAGGAACGAGTTATGCTCCATCGCCTGCTCGTTGTGCATCCAGTAGTCTGGTACTGATATTAAAGAGGCTGTGGTGAGCGTGTAGATGTAGATGATCGAATACATCGCGCTCCCTGAACATTCTGTGAGACGGAAAATAATGTTCTGTTCTGAAAATATACTCGGACTCAGATGGACATGCTCTTGTTCTTGTGCACCCTTACCTACACATCGTGCATCGTGACGCAGCATTGGAATTGGCGATCTGCTGACGGTGCTCACGGTTCCGCCCACAATATAATGCGTGGCAAAGCGAGAAAGGACGAGACTCAGGTCTTCGGATCAGGTGTGGTGTGAATCCGCGCCATGTCCGAGTCCAGGCTTGCTTCTTCCGAAAATTTCTCTGCAGGAGGAAGAAGGAAGAAGGAAGAAGGAACATGCGCAAACGGTCGGGGACTCTGGGTCGATGAACCACGAATGACAGGAATGGGAATGGGAATGGGAATGGGACTGACAACATTGCAGCATCTGGATCTGGACTGGGACTGGACATGTAAATAAATATCAATACTGCCCCAAAAGACGGCTGCGCTGTCCCTTATCGTCACCCTCTCGACCCTTATCGGCATTTGCTATTTCGGATCCTGCTCGAGGCGAGGCGAGGCACAAGGCCCGAGCGCGGAACGCAGTGCAGCGCAGTGCAGGCAAGTCTCCTGCTCATCCAACTTTGCAGATTCACCTTCCTCACGCTGACCAAGAACCAGGTGAACCAGGTGAACCACACATATAAATTGTCTCCCTCGCGGCTCGCCTTCCTTCCTTCCGTATCACCCGACTTCAATCTACTTCCTCACAATCTCGACCTGCAACTTTCTTGACTCGATATTCCGTGCCCAGGGCACTCACACGAGTCACTGCCAGCCTGACATAGCAACCGGCCCCAACGAACGGATCCATTTCGACACCCGAAATCCACGAATCTCGAGATCAACTCGACCAGTCTTTACCACCGACAAGTCCGCAAATTCCTGTATTACAAAAATGGCTTCTGTCGCTCGTCAACGCCTCATGAATGAGTTCAAGGCGCTCGACAAGGAGAAATGGGTAAACGTCGAGGTACGTCAGTCGAAGACTACGGCACGTCTGGACTGTGCTAACTGTTTGTACAGCTGCGTGAGGGAGCTCTCTTCAAGTGGGATATTGGCTTGATTGTCATCAATCCCGACAGCGTGTTCAATGGTGCCTACCTGAAGGTGAGTGTCCCCAAGGCTTCCATGCGTTATATACTGACGTCTGGTCGTAGTGCGAGATGAGCTTCACCGACAAATATCCCTTCCTTCCTCCGACTTTCAAGTTCATCCGACCAATCTTCCATCCTAATATCTACCCAGACGGAAAGGTCTGCATCTCAATCTTGCACGCTCCCGGCGAGGACGAACAATCAGGAGAGTCGGCTAGTGAACGCTGGACCTCTGTACAAAGTGTCGAGACTGTACTCCGCTCCATCCTCCTCCTGCTCGACGATCCAGAGATCTCCTCACCCGCCAATGTCGACGCTGGCATCACGTACCGTGATGCTCGTGAGGTCTATGATGCAAAGGCCAAGGAAACAGTTAAGGAGTCGCTGCAGGACGTACCCAAGGATTTTGTGATGCCCACCACTCTCGAAGAGGCACCTCCTGCCAAGATCCAGGAAGACGACGACTTCTGGAATGAGAGTGGAGATGAGGATGATTTTGGTGCCAGTGACAGTTCTGGCGAGGACCTCGAAATGGACGAAGACGAAGAAGATGCGGAGGAAGAGGACGAGGAGATGGAGTAAAGGGAGGACGAATCCCTTCCATCGGCCGTGACTGCATTCGTACATGGAACCAAGTTCTGGTCCTGCATCGTTTGGGAGGCAGCGCTTCTGGTCATTTCAACTTGTGACCATCACGGTCATATCGCATTTTCATTTTACTATTGCATGGCATAGCGTGGTCCGGTTGGGTTTCCCAGCGGCGTAACGGATCATCGGCAAGGCATTTGACCACGGCGTATTCAAATGCGGATCAGCTTTGCTCTGCTTATACTTCTGGCGTATGGGCTGGATTTAAAGGGCATAGGTTTGAGGGTGTTAATATCAGGAAGAAAGCGCCACAATTTTACATTATAGAGCGTGCAAATCACAATTCACCTTAGAAGAAAACCGTGTCCAATTTCCATTCTCTGAGCTTCAATAGATTTGAAATTCTAGTGACTGACTTGCTGGAAAGTTGACTACCTTCTTCGACGGATATCAACGTGACGCATGAATCACTAGGGCGCGTAAGAATTTAGGGAACACTCCAAACTCACCCACTTCAAGTATCCAATGTCTTGAAGGAGTTTAATCAAACACCATCATCTATCAAAGTATTTATTCACGTAGATTCTACAATAATAAAGTTGGTAATTCCTTCTGGTTTGTTGAAAGATGGTGACGCTGAGGCGTGAATGGGACGGCGGAAAGCGGGACATTGCAGGGATCCTTGCCGGCCGTTCAGTGAAGCTCTGCTCTCGAAAGCTCACTCATCTCCACACCTCGTTCCGTTGGTAATCATTGCAACAATCGCGCGACCATTTGCATGGCAATAAACCATTTAGAAGCTAAAATCATTCATCTTCCCTAATGATTCGAAAGAAAGTATAACGACTGCATATTCTCAGAGCCGCCAACGCTCGACTCGCCCAGCGTGGGGCTTACGACGATGGCTGCTCATCTACAACCCACAGAGGAACAGATCGAGGCCTTCTTGGGCTTGCTACCTGATATCCCGCGCCAGGAAGCAATACAAAGATTAAAGGTATCTTTTCCAGCGCAGTCAGAGGTATCCAAGGACTGATCTAAGCAGGGCAACAACAACAATGTTGAGCAAGCCTTGGGCGAATATTTCGATGACCCCGATGGGAGCAGCAACAAAGTAGGCAGATGATGTGTGTAGATGATGCAGGAAGCTGATCTCTTCAGTATCGATGGGACGAGACGCAATTCAACAGCGACCGAGATGGGCTATCAAACAACACTGGCATATGTGAGGATATCCCCTCTGGGTTGACTATATGGCGTGCTGAAATTTTATCACAGCGTTCGATATCCACGCCCCTGATGACCCTGGACCCTATGGACCACGTTTCGATGGCCCAGGAGCTCCATCTCGACCTCCTTCACGAACAAGCAACAACAAATCACCTCTTGGTAAGATCATAGACTTGACTGCGGAACACGCAGCTGGTTGGTATATCCTCTGATGCCTCTTAGCCACAGCTGACGCATTACTTCAGCCGATCCCAGTATGTCTATGAACCATGAAGATCCAGAATTGCATCAAGCAATATTAGCTTCTATGCAAGACAACAATAATCTCCCGCCGCAAGAGAGTGGAGTTACAAGCACCAATCAAGTTTACTTTGGTCCCGCAACTCGCCCACAAAATGAGTACGAGCAAGGGAATTGGGGAATGGTTCCGCTAGGGAAATCTGCCGTTCAAGAAATACTATTGGATCCGGAGCCAGCACAGCGAGTACGAGAGGCAGGCGCGCCGGCTTTCCTCAAGCCAAGCATTAAGAACCATCGCCTCGGTGCCCTCCTGACAATTTACCACGAGATTCCAGTCACACGAAGCTTGTTCTTAAATACGCAAGATGCCGATATACATTTTGGCTATGACAGAGAGTGGTGGACTGGCAAAGCAATCGAGTTCCCAGCCCTCTCTCCAGACGATGGGGCCGCGCAAAATTCTATAGACAGAGAACTTCAGCGTCTAATGGCTTTCCTCGATAAGACTGAACGGAGCTATGGTTCTATTGAAGCTTTAGCTAACCACCCCGATGTGTTGAAAGAGATTCATGGCAAAGGTGACTACAATGTTGAAGCTGCCGTCTTGGAAACATGGCGCCGTGAATTTGGAGCGAAAAATATGGGACTGGTCAGGCAAATATACAGTGCTGGTGTTGATTCTGAGAGAGAAGAAGTTACCCATGAATTTGCCATTTTGGAACTCAACCTACCTGCTAAGGATTCTTTGTGGGAAACTTTTTACGACATCGCGGATGAAGTTTTATGGCCTGGACTAGAACCATTCGATCTCGCGAAAAGCCCCTATCTTTCTCGAATTGCAGAAGTCATAGCTTTTCGAGTCGAGGGAGGAGAGGAACATAAGTGCATTGACGTGCCTCTTGAGTGGTTTCCCGACCGATACTTGAAGCCAGCAAGGCAAGCCGCTTTGGATATGCGATCACGAAAACGCGAGGTGAAGGAAGAGCTTGATCGAATAACTAAAATTGAAGATCACTTGACGCACGTAGCTTTGCGTACAGGCAAGATCGTCAAAGTACAAGATCTTTTCAAGGCATCTCTGAAGCATGATGAAGCCGAGATCAAGGGTGAGGGCTCAGAAAGTGACGAGGATATGCTGTCTGAGCGACGTCCAAGCCCAGCAGCCGTGAAGCTCTCTGCAGAGCTCAAAAAGGTTATTGCAAACATTGACAAGAAGCTGCTATGTAATACTTGCGTTACCCCTTTCCAGGTCCTCGCTAATTAGTATAGCCCTGAATGTGGAAAAGGAAAAGGCTCGACAAACATTCCGAGAGTTATCGAAACTGTACACCGAGTCATCAAACGCACCGGACGCACCAAAGCTCCACAGATATACTCTGCGCGGTGTGAGCACTACTAAGAACACGATGTATATTTGCCGACGGGCAGAGCCAGATCTTATCGATATGGACATCGACAGTGATGAGTCTAAAGATCCTAAGGACCAGTGGTGGAGAATCAACTACGCAAGTTTTGGAGACAATCCTGTGACAGTTGAAGTAGGTAGACTCTTCTGATTGGTCTCCTGATATTGACAAGCATAGAAAACAACGCCAGAAAAAGTTCTCGAAGCTGCAAAGACTGAGAGTAAGAACACTATTTTGGTGTATGCAAGCGAAAAGGCAATGAACTATCCATCAAAAGTTCTACCCAAGAACCTTGAGGTCGGTACCTCCAATCTCCCTTTATTTGCACAACTAATGGAATGACAGTCTTTCGTAAAATGGGACAACCAAACTTTCAAGACCGAGTTCAAGACCGTTGGGGCTCCTCAGGCAGACTCCCATACTATCATGGATGATGCTCAACCGGTTGGCCTATCCTCTCCAGGCAAGCGAAAATACGATGAGAGCTCATTATCTTACCAGGACTATGGTGTGACGGTCTCGGAGCGAGAGCTCAGAGGTTCGGACGACTCCGATTGGAATGCCGGCCCGGTGCATGATCCTTTTGCGCCAAATGGAAGCAAACAGCATGAAGTGATTGTGGGAATTGATCCATCCCTGGGAATTAATCCTTCTCTGCTCACGAAGGACTACGACGACACGAAGGCGAAGCAGGAAATGGAGGAGCGCAGCGGTATCCCTATGTTGTCCGGTCGGCCGATGAGCAAAGAGAAAGCGGCAACCATTGATGAAATGGATCTTGATCAAGTTGTAGAGGATGCCAATATTAGGGAGGAGAGCGCGGCTGTCAAGCGCGTAGGATTCGCTGATGGAATGTGACGCTTAGAAGATTGTGTATGTTTAATGAGTTGTATACCCAGTTGCAATGAACTACTCAGTAATCAAGTCCGCATTTATGTTGAGTCATTGAACAAGCTAGGATGCGTACGAAGGCGACTCGGAACCCTCACGTCGGGGAATTTGTACGATCCTCCTCCTCGCTTGCTCAGGGGTAAAGAGGCTTGACCCGAGTATTTCTTCCAACCCATGCCGTTTCATCAAATCTCCCATGCAAATGCGTCATATCGGTGATTTGAACCTTGCTCGTGGCTGGAATTGATTCTGATGCTGGGCATCCAGATCTGACGTCCTAATTGAGCTGTGACAGGGGTGGGGGTGAAGTATCTGCCTGCGAGCTCGTTGCAATTACTCCTAGGCAGTGTCTAACGCTCAAAATATCCTTCTCTCCATCGTCTCATCTTTGTCTGATAGGATATCCACTTTGAAAATTTTGCGGTTCGGTTTTGTTCAATTAAATTCACGATTTAGAAGGTTCGAGAATGTGCTTTATTCACCCCTCCACACGGCGCGATAAAAACGTCACCGCTGGTTTGCCGATGGCGGGGAACGTCGACAACAAACTTGGTCCACGTCCACCAGGGCACCCAAGCCGGATTCTCGTTCTGCATGTTGACGGTACTCACTTGCACTCAAAAGAAAGAACATAAAGACAACTCTTCTTTACAATAAAGATCTCAGTCATTGGTCAATTGGCATCCACAAGACAAAGGCGTAGTTTTCTCGTCTGCGGCGCACCCAGAAACCACGGTCGAGGCTCGACAGATCCGCACTTATCACACGATCAGCTGTTCCTGGAGTTCCTTGCTCGGGCACCAACATCACAAGCTTCGAGGCTCTTCTATCTACAACTTCATAGCCTCGTTCGAACCCTAGCTCTTGGAACCTGGCTTTTTAATCACAAGTTTAAGAATCTGTACTCACTTCCGACGTTCATTATTCACAAACAATCTCGCGTCGCGGTGGAATAAAGACTTCACAGATTCTGCAACACCACATCTGATACAGCCACAGCCATGGTCGCAGAAACTAAACTATACAACTCGCTGGGCATCCAGCCCGATGCCTCACAAGATGAAATCAAGAAAGCTTACAGGTACATCCCATTATTTACTTCACTCCCGTTCCCGCTCACCTCTCTCGCAATCACGAGCTAACGCACCCACGCACAGAAAAATGGCTCTAAAGCACCACCCAGACAAGAACAAAGACAACCCTTCCTCAGCCGAGAAATTCAAGGAAGTCTCGCAAGCCTACGAAATCCTCTCCGACCCGGAGAAGCGAAAGACGTACGATCAATACGGTCTCGAGTTCATGCTTCGCGGCGGCCCACCACCCCCCGAACCCGGCGCCGCGGGTGCCAACCCCTTCGCCGGCGCAGGAGCAGGAGGAGGCATGCCCAGCGGCTTCAATTTCAGCAGCATGCCTGCCGGCGGTCGGGATTTCCACTACGAGTTCAACACCGGTGGGCCAGGCGGGGGAGGATTCAGCTTCAGCAACCCGGAGAGTATATTCAGCGAGTTCCTGCGGGGACAGAGCGGTATGGGCGGGGGAGATGGCTTCGAGGATATTTTTGGGAGTGCGGGCGGAGCGGGGTCGAGGAGGAGTAGTGGGAGGAGTCGGACGGCGTTTGCGGGGGGTGCGGAACCGGCGGGCATGAATGCGAGGAGGGCGCAGACGCCGGAGGTCACGACGGTGGAGAGGCCGCTGCCGTTGACGCTGGAGGAGCTGTTTAAGGGGACGCATAAGAAGATGAAGATTAAGCGGAAGGCGTTTGATGAGGTGACGGGCAAGAGGACGACGCAGGATAAGGTGCTGGAGATGGATATCAAACCGGGTCTGAAGAAGGGTTCCAAGATCAAGTTTAAGGGTGTGGGAGATCAGGAGGAGGGTGGTCAGCAGGATTTACATTTCGTTGTTGAAGAGGTACGTCGTCCTATTTATTCCCAATCCCTTTCCCATCCCCCTCCCAAATCAAATCCCTTCCAATAACCAATCCCCCCCCTTAAAACAAACATACACTAACACCCTCCCCCCAGAAAAAACACCCCCTCTTCACCCGCGACGGCGACGACATCCACCACACCATCGAGCTCGACCTAAAAGAAGCGCTCACCGGCTGGAAACGCACCGTCACTACCATCGACGGCAAATCCATCCAGATCGAGAAAACCGGGCCCACGCAACCCGGTAGCAAGGACTCCTATCCCAATCTCGGTATGCCGCTTAGCAAGAAACCGGATACGAGGGGGAACTTTGTCGTTACGTATCATGTGAGGTTTCCGACTAGTTTGACGCCCGCGCAGAAGGCGAAGTTGAAGGAGATTTTGTAGGTGAGGTGGGGGTGGGTGGATGTTTGGGTGGATGGATGGATGGAGTGGAGTGAAGTGGACAGACAGACACAAAGGAGAGGATCCAAGCGAAGCGATATCATGAACTCACGTCATTCAGCATGTCTTTACTTTTTGCTTTTTGCACTGCATTTGCTTTTCTGGTTCTGGTGTTTAGGCGAAAAACGGTGGTGGGGTGGGTGTAGTAGTTTGCTCTTCAAGGAACCTTCAATGGAATGGGTGGCAGCAAGTAAGCAAGCAAACAAGCAAGATAAGATCGGATGAACGAATACATGCATGATGAAACGAGACAAGTTGTGGTGATTTATTTGAGAGAGGATAAAACTGATATGGTGAAGTGAGAGGGAGGAGATGTGAGATTACCTACCTACTTACCCAATATTCATCTTGTTTTTTTAGTATATAATTCTGTTTTTCTTTTTCTAGTTTTATATTTAAGATTGATTGATAGAATACCTAAATAATACAAAGAAAGTATTACCTAACCCTATACCATTTCATCTAATCAATAACATGGAATTCCCTTACCTAGAGAATGGAGATTCGTAAAGCATACCTAAATGATATATATAATTTACCAAATCACGTATAGTACTAGGTTTGAAATGAACAAACAGCATGAACAAGAGCACAAAGAGATTAAAGGAATTTAAGAGTCGGAAATAAAAAGTGAATGAGAGTCAATAAGGTCAAAGGTTCAAATTGGTATATTTTATGTACTGTACCCATCTATACGAACGCCTTAAGTAGGTAGTCAAGGTGCAGCGCTGAAAGATTAGCAAGCAATATGCCAGGAATCGATCAAGTATCAATTCAATTCAATCGAATTGTTCAAAGATGCTTTTCGTGAATTCCTCTTGTATAGTATGGTACGGTATCGTCTAAGTCCGATAATCTCCATTAATCGTAATATATTCATGACTAGCACACCATCAGCAACTCGATCCATGCATGCCCTAGAAATCTCAACATACCTATAATCGCAAGTCCAATAAGTCGCTTCCTCCATCCCACTTCCTAGCCTGACATGAATTTCCAGATCTTCATGTTCCAGGATTTCCGAGGCTCGAGCTTCATCAACGGTTTCTGGCTCGCCATTCACGAGCAGTTTTAGCTCGGGAGAGCCGTCGCTGGGGATGAAAGACACGCTGATTTTCTCGGGAATGACTTCGGCGACGTCGTTTATTGGGAGGCCTGGTTCGGAAAGGAGCGCGTAGCCTGTGGCGCATGCAATTCGGCCCCAGTTTGCATCTCTTCCGTATAGAGCTGTCTTGACTAAAGGTGATCTGGCTATTGTGCTTGCAATCTTGCGAGCTCCAACTTCAGTTGGCGACTCGGTCACGCGTATAGTCACGAATTTTGTTGCTCCTTCTCCGTCTCGGACTACGAGTTTTGCAAGATCTGTGGCAAATTCTGTCAAAGTTTTCTGGAAAGCTGAATAATCTTCGGAGGACTCTGATGTGATCTCCTTTCCACCGGCTGCGCCATTGGCCAAGACAGCGACTGTGTCATTGGTAGAAGTATCTCCGTCTATGGTGATACTGTTGAAGGATTTGTTGACTGCACTTGTCAAAAGTGACGGTAATACGCTTGGAGAAATCGGTGCGTCCGTAGCAATCATCCCAAGTAATGTCGCCATATTGGGATGAATCATTCCCGCCCCTTTCGTCATACCAGCTATCCTATATTCGACAGACGGAGAAGAAGGCAGAGAGAATGTTCGGGAGATCAATTTCGGGAAGGTGTCCGTTGTGCAGATTGCTCGAGCTGCTGTGAGCCAGTGTTCGTGCGATGATCCCAAAGCATCATATGCTGTAGGGATTTTGAGAAGAATTTTCTGTATTGGAAGTCTGGCAGAAGTCAGTGCAAATAAGATTGTAAAACCACAATGGTAATGCCTACCTTTGACCAATCACACCAGTACTCATTACTATCGAGCTACTTCCCTTCCCATCACTCGATTGACCAAAGCATTTGTCCGCTTCGGAGCCCATCTTTTCAGCATCTTCCATGCCACCTTTGCCTGTCACAGCATTGGCGCAACCTGAATTGACAATGACTGAGCGAATTCCCTTGTTGCCCCTTCTCTTGAGCATATCCCGACTCACAGTAACCGGGGCTGCTTGAAACTTATTTTTTGTGAAGACTGCAGCGGCAGCACATGGCGTCTCAGAGGCAAGGAATGCAAGGTCTGGTTTGCTCTTGTTCGTGGCCTTGACTCCAACATGAGTGCCAGATACAAGGAATCCCTTGGGGTACGTGCCATTTGTAGGGACATATTTCTGTTTCGCAGCAGGAATTGCTCCATCGACGGGTGCTGAATAGTGGCGGATAGATGTTTGGGACATTGCGGGTCGAACCCCACGGGCAATGGCCGACATGGGCAGTGATCTAAGAGCCATTGAAGTTGACAGCGATGCCCAGAAGCTCCGAGGATATCGTGAAAGAGTCACCAAAGTCCCAGGATGCTTCCAGGAAATAATCGTCTGCTCTCAGTAGCTGAGAAAATTCTCAGCGAATTTTTATGCAGTTCTTTTGAGCACCGGTCCCGGTATCGCGCCTTGCGGTGATCATGCGGGGTGTGTGATGTGATTGGTTGAGAAGATTTTAGCGGCTTCTCAGCCTTCAGCCTCGTCTTGGGCGGTGATGAAGTGTTTGACTCTACCTTTTAATCACCCTTTCACCATATGAATCCGAACTCCTAGATTGCCAGAAATATGTCAACCCCAAGCGCGTAAGGGACCGCAGCCTCGGCTGCGTGGATCTGCTAGATATATTCTCCCTCCAAGTCTCCAATCCGTCCAGTTGCAGAGAAATCAACATGCCGCCAATCAATCCATGGGGAAAGAAACAACAACAACGCAATCCAACCTCTCCCGGTTCTCCGGGCCCGAAGCTAAATGTACCAACCCATACCCAGCCCAAGGCTCCAGGGCCAAAGTCTCAATATGAGGAAATTCAGGAAGACGAGCTCATTGCTTTGGCCTCGATATACGGGGATGACTTTAAGAGGATAGAATCAGGACATGGAGCTTGGAAGGTATGCAAGATCTAGTACAAAAGACTTCTCTACCGAGTCTGACCAAGTCATGTAGAAAGCGGAGCCTTGCTTTGAGATACGAATCAAATCTTCCGATGAGGATATAGCCGTTACACTTGCAGTGACCTTTACCGCCACATACCCTAAGACTCAACCGTTGTTGAGCATTAAAGGAGATTTTAATCTACTAGAAGGGACTCGGTACAAGATACAAAAAATCATCGAAACCAAGCCAAAGGAGTTGGTTGCAGAAGAGCAAGCTATGATTATGGAAATTGTGAATGCATGCCTTGATGTATTAGAAGATGCTGCTCAAGCAAAAGCAGCAGGTAAAGTGCTGCCAAGTCTAGAAGAAGAAAGAGCGGCCCACGAAGCTGCACTTGCCAAAGAAGCTGAAGTGCAGAAGGCAAAGGAAAACAAGAAGAAAGAACTGGAAAGGCTCGAGGAACAGCGAATGCAAGATACCATGATTCAGGACGAGCTCAAGAGACGAAAAGAGCGAGTTCAAGAGTCGCGGCGAAAGAACCGAGCACCACCCCAGGTTATCAGTCAAGCTTCAATTGACACAAGTGTCAATGGCCAAGCTCCACATGAAACACTTGCATTCGAACAACCTATCAGTCTGCTGGATGCCAACAACGATCAAATACTTTTTCAAGTTGTGGCTGGTAAAGTTTGTCTCCGGAGGGGCCCTTCCTCTAAGTGCTTTACCGTCCACCCAGTGGTTGCTCAAGGTGCAGGTGATATCCCAATTCTAGTCTTGAAGCAGACTGATCTAGCGACTGAAGTCAAGGACGCGAATAAGTTCAAGGCGCAGTTGCAGCTTCTCGAATCAGAATTGAAGTCCTTGAAAATTATCAGGCATCAGAATATTCTCGAGATGCTCGATTATAAGGTGCACAAGACAATTGACGAAGATGGAGAATCGAACTCTTCTTGGACTGTAAGCATCTTGACTGAATTTGCAGAGAAGGGCTCGCTGCAGGAATTCCTGGACATTGCCGGTAGTCTTGGAGTGGAAAAGCTTCGTTCATGGACAATTGAGCTTCTCGACGCACTCCGTTTCCTACACGAGAAAGGCATCGTCCATGAAGATATTCACGCCGGCAATGTCCTCCTAGTACGATCTCTAAATGGACAAGTTAGACCAAAACTGGCAGATGCTGGCTATCAAAGTAAGCTTCGTGCCATGAGTGGACAGAAGCAACCAGCAGATACCATATCTGTAGCAAAATCTGCCTACTGGCTCCCTCCTGAAACAGCTAATGTTTGCCAGCCACAGTACACTCAGAAAACTGACATCTGGGACTTTGGCATCCTGTTCCTGCAGATGATATTTGGCTTGACTGTCGTTCAGAAATATTCCTCGCCCACTGCTTTAGCGGACTCTCTTGCCTTGTCGGATTCGTTGAATGAGCTCGTCCTAAAGATGTTCAAAGCAGATCCCAAGAAACGGCCGCGTGCCGTTGAGTTAGGGCCATCAGAGTTCCTGGCTACCGATGCTCCCATATTGGAGGATGAAACTTCAGCATCTCCCTCTAAATTTGGTTCAGTCTCCTCATTACTGCCAGTCACTCCACGCAGGAGACATGATTCTATGAATGCTGTCAGCCCATTCATGAGGTCTAGGTATAAGGAGGATTTCGTTGAAGAGGGCCGCCTAGGTAAAGGAGGATTTGGCGAAGTAGTCAAAGCACGCAAGAGGCTTGATGGACAGATCTATGCTATCAAAAAGATCACTCAGAAGTCATCCGCTTCTCTCACTGAGGTGTTGAGAGAAGTTCGCCTCCTGTCACAACTTAGCCATCCATCTGTTGTTCGTAAGTGATCTGGACCAGTTCAAATCTTATTCTATGTTCTCACGAAGTCTTGAGCTAGCATTGCATCAGTTCAGCATTTCTTCCTATTGTATCTATCGCACCTAGAAGCTATTTTTGGTTTGAAGACATCTCGCAGCTAACCTAGATGACAATAGGCTACTACAATACATGGACCGAGGAGATCTTTGATGGTTCTGAGATAGACGAGGATCCCACGAGTACCGAAATTGCGAATACGGAGGATTCTGTCAGTGAGATGTCCCCAGGCCATGGTCCCAGTCATGGCATGGGAACTAGCCGAGGTCTCGACTTTATCTCGTCCAGTGGTTATCCACAGATCGAATTCGGTTACGATGGCGAGACTGAAGAAGAGGAAGAAGACTCGGACGATGACGATTCTACCAGCCTGGACGGTCATGGTCACAATGGAAAGACGAGTCCGGTAAAACACCACTTAGTACGTGATAGACTTCCTATTGTCCCATGGACGACTGATGTATTACTTGCTTTGTGTTTCATTTTGTGTCCTTATATTACAACTTCTCGCCAATGTTGCTAACTATTTCAGGCCCAAAAGCGTAGTAGGTCGAGTTCGCGCTATCAGCGGCCATTCAAAACAATTTTGTACATTTCTATGGAGTACTGCGAGAAGCAAACGCTTCGTGATCTTATCAAAAGAGGTTTGGCTAAAGACGATGATGAGATATGGCGCCTTTTTCGACAGATACTTGAAGGCCTGGCTCACATTCACGGATTGAATGTTGTCCACCGCGACCTTAAGCCCGAAAATGTGTTCATCGATGCTGCGTCGAACGTGAAAATTGGCGATTTCGGATTGGCAACAAGCGGACAATACACCGTTGCTGATCGAACATCATCAGCTGCAGCTCATATCAGCGGAGATATGACAAGAAGCATTGGTACCGCATTCTATGTGGCACCGGAAGTCAAATCATCCGTCGTTGGCACTTACACAAGCAAAGTCGATATGTACTCGTTGGGGATCATATTATTCGAGATGTGTTTTCGACCTCTCATTCCGGGTATGGATCGAGCTCGTGTTGGCGAAGCATTGCGCCAAAAACAGCCCTCATTTCCGACCGACTTCAAGGTCTCCGAGAAGCCCGTCCAAGCAGATATCATCCTATCTCTCCTAAACCATAATCCTAAAGATAGACCGTCGAGTTTGGAACTATTGAAGAGTGGAAAGTTACCTGTACAGATGGAAAGCGAGACCATTCGACAGGCGCTAATTGGCCTCACTGACTCCAAATCACCATACTACGACAAAATGATGAAAGCTCTCTTCTCGGTACCAAGCAACCAAGCCAAAGATTATGCATGGGAGATGGGTGCTTCACACCCCACTGCCAGCGATCTCTTACTCCAAGGCATTGTCAAGCAGAAGCTGATTTCGATTTTCCGCCACCACGGAGCTGTGGAAACTCCTCGCACTATCTTGTTTCCTCGCTCGAATCACTATGGACCGAATGCAGTCCAGTTGCTTGACGAGAGAGGCTCTATATTGCAACTGCCTTACGATCTTACTCTGCCTTTTGCCAGAGCCATTGCGAAGCATGAGCCGGCAGTAGAACGATCATTCGCATTTGGTCGAGTCTTCCGAGATCGAGACTCGGGAGGTCAGCCGCAAACATTTGGTGAAGTGGATTTTGATATCGTTTCTACTGATACTCTAGACCTTGCTTTGAAAGAAGCTGAGGTGATCAAGGTATTAGATGAGATTGTTGGTAATTTCCCAGCTCTAACAACCACTCAAATGTGCTTCCACATCAATCATTCAGATCTTTTGGGCCTTATTTTCGATTTCTGTAGGATAGAACTTAGTATCAGACAGGCAGTTGCGGAAACTCTCAGTAAATTGAACGTCCAGTCATGGACGTGGCTGAAGATCAGAACGGAACTTCGTTCGCCGCTAATTGGAGTCTCGGCCCCAAGTGTGGATGACTTGCAGCGTTTTGACTTTCGTGGTGAGTCTGTCTCTTTCAAATCGGTTCACACTTACTGATGCTGTGTCCATAGATACCCCTAATAAAGCCTTTACAAAGCTCAAGACGCTTTTTGAAGGGACTGATACCTTTGAAAGAGCATCCTCAGCTATTGCGCATCTTCGAGATGTTATAGAGTACACTAAACGCTTTGGAGTACGTAGCAAGATCTATGTGACACCTCTAGGCAGCTTGAATGAGAAATTTTGCAAAGGTGGCGTAATATTCTCGTGCCTTTTCGATCGTAAGGTAAAGGACGTATTCGCAGCTGGTGGACGCTACGATTCTCTGATTCGGGAGCACCGCCACAAGACAGGAACTCATTCCGAACCAAGACATGCTGTAGGATTCAATTTGGCTTGGGAGAAGATGGCAAGATTACCTAAAGCAAGCGCGAAAGGATTTCTGAAGAAACCAGACGCGGAAGTGAACGGAATATGGACCATGAAGCGCGTAAGTGTTGATGGTACAACTTTTAACATAAATATGCTAACTTCGCAGTGCGACGTACTTGTTGCGAGCCACGATGCGGCCATTCTGAGGACCACAGGTGTGGACATTGTGCAAAGTCTTTGGAGTAATGATATCAGCGCAGAACTAGCTCGAGATTCACGGTCACCAGAAGATCTACTATCTCAATATCGAAACGATCAGCATTGCTGGATTGTGATCATCAAACAAGACTCTGTTTTAAAAGTCAAGAGCATGGAGCGCAAAGATGTCGACGACGTGGATATTCCTTCTCACCAACTTTTATCCTGGCTGAAGAGCGAAATTCGCGACAGGGATCAAAGAAACGGGACTTATCACAGAGCACGTCTCCAACGCCATAATAGCCTGCAAGATAGTTCGGCTACCAATGATCATGAGCAAGATGTTCGAGTTCTTGTTGCTGGTACCAAGAGCAAGAAATCTAACAGACGAAATATCGTTGAGCAGGCACAAGCTCGAGCTGCTTCTCTCGTTCACGAGTTCTTAGATGGCCCAATAGCCGCTATTGAGACTACAGATCAAGTCATGGAGTTGATTCGTGCAACGAAGCTCTCTGATCCTGAAAGCTGGAGACAAGTCACTCATTCTGTTCCGACGGCGGAGAGGAGATACATTGGTGAGATTCATGACTTAATGAACACTCTGGCGACCCAGAACAGGGATAGCACTAGGAATGCGTTTGTCTACAACTTCCGCACCGGAAAGTGCATTTACTACGACTTGGGTGCATGATGTATTTGTTGCTCTTTTTTTTCTGGGTTTCGGAGTGAGCGCTGGGGTGTTGGGATACCATGAGAGATTGTGACTGGTGATTGCATTGCACGGATAAATTCATATTAAATTCAAGCAAATTCTCAAAAGTTCACAAAGTTCGTGCCCTTCTTTGCCTCTTGAACATTCAGAATCCATTGATCCATGATCAGGCATTCTGACAACTTCTGTACGAGGTCCGAGACTGCCACATTGCTCGAATCCATTTCCAATCCTATACTATAATCAAAGACTCCCAAAGCTTCTGACTACAAATCATACTAGAAGGTTAAATAGGAGGCATGGTGTTGCTTTTTAGTGGCTAGAAAGTCTTGTTGGATGACGAAAGCGGTCATCAGTGGGGACAGTGTGCTTCTCTGGGGTGGCAATGCGGAGAGCGCATTTGCAACATACCCTCTTAAACCAATATAAAAATGTAACCCAGTTAGTAGCAGCTTTTATAGCCATGAGCACATATTGACCTGGTTGCATTGTAAAAAAAACTTCTCCGTATGTACAGTAATTGTCCCAAACCCCACCTCATCATCTATGCTCTCGGCGCCGTAGTTGGTGTCCAAGCAGTAAGCTTTGGCTTAGTACTACAAACAACATTAAGTGAGAGTCTAAAAAGAGGGTTGACGGTGATTCTTACGTAGAGTACGTCTTGAAAGCACCACGAGTAGCAGTAAAGTTCGGTCGATGTTCTGGCAATTCCCAAGATCGGACTAAAGTCTGGAGAATAGGATCTTGGGTAGGTGGCTTGTCGACCATGTATGAAATCCACGCGTGCCATCCGGGCTCGATGTGTGATCTGTACTGCGAGTGTCAGAGCTCTCCTCGGCCCACGATGATGAATTTGGGGTCTTACGGGTCGAATTCAGCGTCCTTGTAGTCCACCCATCTTGTGCGTACTACCAACATATAAGCATTTTGCATATTCGAAGTTTTCAGACCTCTCACGTGGCAATTCCTCCTCCAAGTTCTCGTAGTATTTGTTGCCGTATCGATCCTTTGCAATCAAGGTACCGGCCTTAGTATCACCTGTAGAATCCATGAGCTCCTATTCTTTTCTCCTAAATACGGAGCGCCCGGCATACCGATGTTCTATAGCACGAATTCATTGATCAACAGCTGTTCTGTTCTTGGTCATGGAGGGGCGTGGTGAGCATACCTGCATCTGATGAGCTGCATCCTGTCGTCCTTCACATCAGCAAGCTTCCACACATTCAATTGATAGGATCCCTACCCTAAGACCAACTCTCCGAAAATTGCGCAGCGTTCTCATGATCGTCGACATCTTGTTGGCGGTTCAATGGCTTCTGAGGTCGAAGTCAGTTGCTGTTCGCGATGTTGAAGCTCTAAGGCGGGCTCGGCTCAGCCGAAAGCGGACTAGCTTTCTCGACCTCAAAAAGTTCTTGACGTTGATAAAGCTTCTTCCTCACAACGTCTACGCTCTTTAGGATCTCAAAAGACGGCTATGATAGTCAGGAGTACTCTAAGATGCTCTGCGATACGAAGACTACCGGTCTGTCGAACGCGATTGCGGCAAGCTAACCCGTGCAGATACTCGACTTCTGCGTCCTCAGTCGCAGCTCCCAGCAGTCCTTCGCCAGCTTCGATGCTTGGAGCTTTCACGAATGAGTTGGACAGGATAGCACCGAAGTTCGAAGTTCATGGGTCACAGATAAACATCTTGCGTACGCCATCGGAATTCTACGAGACGCTGAAGGTCGGGTTCAAGCTTCACAATGGAGGGATCAAGCTGATGGGAACAGAGCAAGATATTGGGCGCCGAGAAACGGATTTTTCTATCTACTTTGTACATAGGGAAGACAGAACATGAATTAGTAATTGATACACAATCCATGTGCCAGTATTTCTGTTGATGGTGTCTAGATAACTACGCTGCAGCAAGCTTTGAGAGCTAAGCCCAAGTTGAAGCTCAGTATTTTGACGGATGCTTTGAGAGGCACGAGAGAATCCCCAAATCCGTCATGTGCGTCTTTACTTGCACCTCTAGTGTCGGAGTTTGGGCCAGAGAGAGTTGAGATTCGGATGTACCATACACCAAACTTGACTGGACTACGAAAGAAGTATATCCCGAAACGAATCAATGAAGGATGGGGTTTGCAGCATATGAAGCTCTATGGGATGGACGACGAGATTATAATCTCAGGGTATGTGATTTTGAACGCTATTGCTTTCTCATTGCTGACCATGACAGAGCCAATCTCTCCAATGATTACTTCACCAATCGCCAAGACAGATATCATGTCTTCTCCTCGAAAGAGATCACGGATTACTTCTCCAAGCTCCATAACGCAGTCTCAAGCCTCAGCTTCTTAGTGGCGCCCTCTCCTCAAGAGACAGCCGGCTACACCCTCGACTGGCCAACCTCAAACCTCGCACCCTCACCACTCATCTCCCCCACCGCCTACATCAAACAAGCAACCAAGCTCCTCGCCCAACTAATCAAACCCTCAGCCCCAAACCTTTCAACACCCCCATCCACCACCAACACAACCATCTACCCCATCTCCCAACTAACCCCTCTCCTCTCCCCAGACACCTCCACCGAACTCCCCTCCCTAACCACAATCCTCACCACACTCTCCTCCCCCCAATACAACACCTCAACCTGGACATTCACCGCCGGGTACTTCAACCCCGACCCCTCCCTCACCAGTCTCCTTCTCTCCACCAGCTCGAGGAACAACACCGTCATCACCGCCTCTCCCTGGGCAAACGGTTTCTACGGCTCGAAAGGCGTCTCCGGCCTCCTGCCAGCCGCTTACACATTACTCTCTCGACGATTCCTCGAACGGGTTAATGGTGAGGGAAGAGACGGGGATATCGTGTTGAAGGAGTGGAGGAGGGGGACGGTGGGGGATGAGGGCGGTTGGACGTATCATGCGAAGGGGTTGTGGGTTTGTGTTGATGGAGAGGAGAGGCCGAGTTTGAGTGTGGTGGGCAGTAGTAATTATACGAAGAGGAGCTATGGGTTGGATCTTGAGACGGGGGTGGTGATTGTTACGAGGGATGAGGGGTTGATGGGGAGGTTGGCGGAGGAGAAGAAGAGCTTGGGGGAGTATGCGAGGGAGGTGGGGATTGATGATTTTTTGGGGGTGGAGCGAAGGGTTAGTTGGAGGGTGAGAGTGGCGATGTGGATTGTGGGGGTAGTTGGGGGTGCGTTGTAGTGATAGACACATAGGTTAGAGTGAAGTGAAGGAGAGGAGAGGGGAGATAGGGGGTGAGGAGTGTATTATTACTTATTGTCCACTGTGTGGCTTTCGTGTAGAGAGTAAAAGGGTTGATATTGTAATATGATACAGTTTTAACATGGGACATTGGGAGAAGTCCAACGCCTCATTAGACGACAAATAGATACCTTTCTCAACATCTTTCATCGCTGAACTTGCTAATCGGCAATTTGTAATCAAGTCTGGCTCTATTCTTAGTTATCTATCTCCGCAGGCCTGTGGCCTCATGTTGGTTTACTAGGGTGCTTTTAACCGTTGTTGGACTTTCTTTTCCAAAAGCAAGCATCAATAGCTTCATCAACCTGTCAATGTTCAAACAATCGATATCGTGCTCGACCGTCCCCAGAGAATTTCACGCCTATACTCTCAGAATATTCAATTGGTATAATATGTCTTCTTAAATTAGCCAAACTTCATCACCCCCCAACAACAGCGCTCCAAGAAAATCACCCCAACGCCTCTGACAACTGCCCTCTCAAGCAAAAGCCCTAGTCTCCTTCTCACACCAATCCCAAACCTTCGCCGCCTCTCCACTCCCACCCTCCTCCTCACTCTTCAACGCATCCAACAGATCCTGTCTCGGATTCGGATGCCACGCTCCCCACGGAACCACATACCTCCCCCCATCCTCGATCGTCACATTCTCCGACACTCCCGCCCACAGATTCGTATACGCGCCGTAAACCGGCGGATGCATCGTAACTCTCAACAATTTCCTAATGATCCACGGCGCGGGATCCCAAACTGCAGTTTTTAGGTTCCCAGGATTTTGAACGAGGGAAATGATGCCGGAGCTAGAGACGCGATTTGAGAGTTCGGAGGCGAGGTACCAGTTTGCGCATTTAGAGAGGGCGTAGTTGGTTGGGCTATTCTTCGGAGGGGACGCAAGATGTGAAGCGAGGAGGCCACCGGGTGGGACGTAGGTGTCTTCGATGATGGGTGAACTGGTCCAGACGACGCGGACGCTGTTCTTTGGGGCCGTCTTGGCTGCCGCTTGGAGGTATGGCAGGAGAAGCTGCGTGAGGAGGAATGGAGCAATGGCGTTGGTACCCATTAATAGTTCGTAGCCTTGCTTGGTTTTGCTGTCTTCTGGTGCGGCTCCAATTCCGGCGTTGTTGAATAGGACATCGAGTTTCGTTTCCCGTGTAGCGAAAGCTTGTGCTGCGGGTTTGACGGTTGTGAGATCGGCGAGATCGAGGTGGATGTATATGATATCTCCAGAAGAATCTGTGACTTCTTCTTTGATGCTTTTGATCGCTGCCTCAGCTTTTGATTGCGAACGACTGAGCATGTAGACCTTTGCTCCTTTGGAGTAGAGGATTTTGACGAGGTGGTAGCCAAGACCAGCGTTCCCACCAGTTACTATGAAGACTTTCCCACGTTGGGCTGGGATGTCGGCTTCTGTGAAAGTGGGCTTGCCAGGGAATATCTGAGCTATAGTTCGTCGAAGTGCGGCTGACATTGTGGACTGGGGACGAAGTCAATTTATACGTTGATGATAAAAGAAGTATTCAGCTGGTAACTATGGGATGAGTAGGTGATCGAAACTCAATATTCATCCAAGGATGCACGTGAACTAAATATAAAGTATAGTTGAAAGAGATACCGGATATCCTGCTCTGCAACTTGTAGAGAATGTGAGCTTAGATATAGATATGTGAGATTGAAAGTATATTAACTACGAGTAGTCTAGTAGATGATGATTGGCTACTCCATGCGATAAACTTTGTGGATCGCTCCCAGGATCTCTCGCACTAGCGGTGTTCGACGCGGAGCTGCGTGCCAAGACCGACTACAGCCCAGAATCGATGCATTTGATTCACCGATTTGCTAGCTCAAGGGGTACAGGACGTTCGCTTTCAGTAAGATTTTACGATAACTTTAGCTAAAAGTAGACGCGGTCACCATTTTTGGAAAAGAGGTCTTCGGCCGAGGTATGGGGAAGGAATAATCAGACAGCCTTCCCATGGAAGTCGGCAGTTGGACGTGAAAGTAGGTGGAGAGGATAAGCACTTGCTGAAATAGTCAAGTTTTTGTCTAGATACCTTGTTAGAACTAGCCGAAAATGGTTGGGATTTCTATCTCGTCTTCTATGTCATATGCATGGTCTGCCTTGTATGGCTCTCTCACTCTCTCACACAGAAGGTACACCCAACAATACACACTTCTCTCAAGAGTTAACGGACAATGTCCAACTTTTCCAAGCAGGCAAAAGGGTATTATCACGTATAGAGAAAGCGCTCAAAACTCTCGAAGGACATGAAATTAGGAACTCATTACTCGTAGCCTATTAGCCTTGTCTCCTGTGTATCAGGCTTAAACAATTGCGCCGCCCCTTTTGGTGGTCTTATTTGTGAAGCTCAGCGCGAGCGTAACCAGAAAGCATCCAAACATGAACCAGATAAATGCAGCTTCCGCTTGGATCATTCGACATCTGTTTGTACAATCGGCATCAAACTCCTGCACCAATTTTGACTGGTCATTCGCGTCCTTGGCGTATTTGAAAACGCTTGGCGCGAATACGTTCACATGTTTGTCAATATATCCAAAGTCGGATACGTCGCCACAATTCCCAACCTTGACTTCGATTGCGAAAGCCTATGTGTGACAAGTCAATATGTGCACCATTGAAGTTATTCTGTCAATACTTACAAGTCCACCAGCAAGAAGAAAGAACGATGCAATACTATCCAAAGCTAGTATCACAACTCCCTTAATAGCATCGAAGAAGAGAGCGCCCACGCCGATGACTGCGAAGAGAAGACCACCAGCAGCGCAGAAAGCGCCATAATTAATCAACGGAGGATTGTGACCAGGTCCGTATCCTGTGATCAGGACTATCGAGAGGATGAGGACTACCAACGAGAAGAGAATCTAACGTAACGAGGTGTTAGAACGTGAACAAACGTCGTAAGAGCAACACAAAAGGGGCTTGTTCTTACCTGAGTACCTCGTGCGGCGAGTGTAACGAGCATTGTGAATGCTAACTCTAGGCTGGAAAGTAGACTGTCGTGGTTTGATGTTTTGAGTGATATATAGGACGGACCTCAACTTTGAGAAAGAGAAGCTCGAGAATATATCAATGCATGGGAGTAGAAAGTTAATATAGATAGGCAGCACTAAAAGCGGTGACTCAATATAAAGAGCGACAAGGGATAGGACTTTCTCCCAGGCTGTGATATGTTACTGTGCCCTCACTATACGAAACCAGCGAAGGACTCCATACCAACCACTCAGACGTGCAGAATTTTTTTTCCAACTGAGATTTGGTAACACTGCCCTGGGAATAGGATCGCGGCACAGCGTTTCAAGGGCTCCAACCGCTCCGCGGTCTGGTCGACCAAGGGTTCTCCTTTGCACTAACACTGGCGCTTGGCATGAGCAGACAGCCTCCCTACACGCTGTTAAGATGGCGAGATCTTGTTCCTGACATGTTTCATACGGCCGAGAGGCTGCTGCCTGGGCACAAGGAGAGATGCAAAATCCAGATACGAAGTATCCAGAGTCCAGACCGACACGAGAGCCAACCCTTGAAGGGTGCAATCATGAGAAACTTCTCGATTGTATGCACAACACATCAGTCCGAAATTAACATCGCTTGACATGCCACTTGCAACAACTGACGATACGCGGGGGCCTCAATCCTGGAGGGTTGTGACAAGCGTTGACATCCCGCATCCAATCCATGTGCAGTCCTTCAAGGCTACTCAGCCCCCTGCCTGCGGCAGATATTGCCAACGCCAGCGCGACTGTCGAATCATAGATGCCATCGTGTGAATGTACCGAATGCACAACACAGGAGAGCCTTGAGGATCGGACATTTGGGGTTCTTGGGGAAACGGTAAAGTTACCTCGCTAAGCACGGCCAGCGTTCGTTTTCGGAAGGAGATCTCCTGTGACATCAAGAAATCACCACTCTGTGTGATTGTATTATGCTTCCTCGATGAGCACTCAGGCTGACTCTTCGGAGTCGCAAGCCATCCGCAGTGAGATTGCAGACCTCGAGAAACGTCTGCAAGATGCCAATGCGCGCTTGAAGAGCACCGGGGCCAATGGGGAAGTGATATCGAGCTCTCCCACCAAGGTCCTACAGAGCGACGGTAAGGGCAATGCTTCCCTACTATCCGAATCGTCTCCTGACAATTTATAGGACCACTGTCTGCCTCGTCTCACCACTTCCTCCTGCTGCTCGCGGATTCTGCGCTGCCTCTGGGCTCCTTCGCATTCAGCAGTGGCTTAGAATCGTACCTAGCGCATACTCGCCCGAGCTCCTCCTTCCCCGCATTCTTGGATTTCTCCTTATCCTCATATGCCTCGACAACGCTGCCATTCGTCCTAGCTGCTCATCGAAAGCCCGAGGATCTCGTAGATCTAGACGATGCTCTCGATGCAGCGATTATGTGTACGGTGGGGCGGCGAGCGTCTGTTGCGCAAGGCAGAGCGCTGTTATCCATATGGGACCGGTCCTTCAGTTCTGCCCTTCCATCCGGAGTTTTAGCCTCTGCTGTTGACTCATTGGAGGAATTTGCGGGACTGATGAAATCTGCATCCTTAAATGTGTCCAGTGATCTACCTCCTGTGTCTGCTCACCTAGGACCCTTATTCGGCGCAATCGCATGTATATTAGGAATGAGTTTGCAGCAGACTGCATATGTATTTATGTTGAGTCATGTGAAAGCATTGTTGTCGGCAGCTGTACGGGCAAGCATCTTTGGACCATATCATGCGCAAAAAATGTTGGCTAGTGTGGAGGTGCAAGAGGGTATTCAGAGAGTTATAGATCAGCAGTGGAACGCCAAGATTGAAGATGCTGGTCAGAGCGTACCAGTCATGGATCTCTGGATTGGAAGGCATGAGATGCTGTATTCGAGAATATTTAACAGCTAAGCTCTTTGGCGCAGCTTCAAGCTGGCATGCCAAAGGCCACTTTTTGATTCCCATATCTATGGGTCGTCCATATTGTAACTTACAAAAATATCAAAATGCAATTCGTCCACCAACGCCGTATGATGACCTTTAATCACTATCGCTATCATAAGCAACCAGAGGCCCTGAAGATGTCTTTGCTGCTGGTTTTGGCGCAACAGAAGCTTGGGCGCCCTTCAAAGCTGCGAGCGTACTGCTGGAAAAGATGCCGCTTTCTTCAGCCTCTTCCTTCTCCACCTGATCAGCCTCAATCATCAGCCTTTGCTCCTCCTCAAGCTCAAGACCCTGCCTGCCGATTGGATTCACGGCGTTTGCACCCCTTGCAAAATAGATGTCATCAGGGGCTTCGTATCCTGCAAGGCCGAATCCACCTTCGATCCTCTTTCTTTTTCGAGCTTCGGGATCACGGCCTTCAATCTCAGCCACGAATTCAGCTGGTAACGCTCTTCGTACTGCCTCTGCAGCTTGTTCCTCGATTCTCCTAACCTCTCGTTTCTGGGCCATGGGATTTGGATCCGCTGTCGCCCACCGGACGTTCAAGATCTCGCTATGATCTAAGGATTGATGCGCCATTGCTTCCTTGGCGAATTGCGCATTCGCTTCGTTTGAGTATGTGATGAATGCGACACCTCGAGTATTCAAGACCCGTACTGAAATATGTTAGCTTATACTCTGGAATAGCTTGGAGAGATACTAACTTCGCTCAACCTGGCCCCATTCTGCAAAATGTCTCGCCACAACTTCTTCAATGTCGTCGGTGACATGTATCCTACCAACATAGATTGTGCGATTCTGTCTCATGAAACTTCCCACGCCTCCCATATCATCTCTGTAATCCGAATGCTTGTCTCTGCCAAACACGTCCACATTTGGGTTGAACATATCATGAAGCCCAGGCAACCTATGCAAGTATTCGCACTCATGACCCTTAGGACAAATTCCACGAGCAAAGAACAGGCAAAAATAGCTTCCAGGAACTTTGTCGGCTTTTGTATAACCAGTGTCTTTGGCAATATTGCAACGACCCGCAGCCGCGGTTTTGGACAAGTACTTGTCCTCGCGATCGCCACCCGACCATTTGTTGTACCAGATATTAAAGATCGTGCCAGTCTGCGGAGGAGGCTCGGATTTCATCGTCGAGGGATCGACTTGTGGTCGCGCTGGGCGCTTCTTCTTGCGGATGATCTTCTTCACTTTCCTTTCTCCAGGCGCTGCGATCTCGGTAGTCGTCGCGGTGAGAGCAGTAGATACATCTTCTCCTTCTCCATCTTGGGTGAAGAGCTGTGCTGTCTCGACGTTGGCCATGTTGTTGTTGCTCGCAAGGAATTTCGAGATCAGAAAGTTTAAGGCTGGATGCATGCGCCACAAGGCTGGCACTAGTTTTAAAGTTTATCAGCCACACTAGTTCTCTACCTGTCGCTAGGTAGCCACACCTCACCCCAGACTTGTCATCTCTCTCAATACGCGCTGTGTACTCGTCGAGCAGTTGATAATATCACTTGACCACTATCTGTGAAGTAGGGCCAGTCACGCTCATTGATAGTGATGGCGGCCTCCCCTTCACCGTCCGCCGAACGGATTTCCTGAGTGATTGAGGATTCATCCTAGATATGTGCCCATCCACCAGATCTAGTCATCGATTATGATTAAATTGCTATCCACTATACTAGTTCTACTCAACTGTTTGGTCTTTCAATCATTGTATACGCTTTTCTCGAAGATTGTACGTCTAAGCGCAGCAAAGATCTCATCGGGTGTGAGATGCAACGCTGTGTAGGTGAGAGAAGAGCTCTCGCAGAGCCCGGTTAGGCCTTGTATGCACAGGCATTGTTGCCGAAGCAGTCGCAGCCTCGAACTGAATCCTTTTCACGCCTAGCACAACACATGATAACGAACTCTCCTTGAATTTCCTTATATTCTATATGATCAGACGACCATGGAGCAAAGCACCAACACTTTCGTCTACTCGCCATTAGACTCTTCGAGGCAAGAACTCCGCCTCATCAGGCTCCTGCCCGCCACCGAATTCTCAGCCTCGATTCACTGCGAGCTTTTTCACACTTCTTTGGATGTAAAACCATCGTATGAAGCACTTTCTTATGCTTGGGGCGATCCGAGAATCACGTCCAATATCTTCCTCGAAAAGCAGAAATTCTCTGTCACGACAAACCTGGAGTCAGCACTTCGCCATCTTCGAAGCTCAACAAGCTTCAGGACCCTTTGGGCTGATGCGATTTGCATTGACCAGCAAAATATAGCCGAGAGGTCACAGCAAGTGTCTTCGATGGGCAACATATACGAGTCAGCATTGTGTGACCTTCTTTGGCTGGGCGAAGATTTCGGACTAAGCCCCGCTGTTGCGACTCTGCTGAAGACGAAATTTGATACTCTGGACGAACTTAAACAGTGGAAATATTCGTTTACTTCGGGGGAGACAGTAGCGCTGGGGAAATTGGTTGAAGATCCTATGTCTTTCGTCATAGTTTTAGAAGAACTATGGCAGATTCTTGGCCATCCACCTGTCTGGAAACGAATCTGGATTGTTCAAGAGGTTAATCTTGCCCAGGATGTTCAGGTCATATATGGTGCTCATAAGTTTCATTGGACAACATTAGCGCTAATACAAGAACTACAAGCCTCAGCCATTCTACGGGAGTTATCCACAGGACCAAAGAATGGGCTACATGTCCTGGGTCTATTGACAACTTCCTCAATACTTCTGTTAAGGAGAACTCCTCCTCGAACAAAGTCACTAGTTCACCTCTTATCATGTTTCGTAAACCTTGCAGCCACCGACCAAAGAGACAAGATATTCGCTCTGCTCGCGCTAGCCAGCAATAGCTTTGGAATTGAGCCGGACTATTCGAAAAGCCTAGAAGACATTCAAGTCGAGGCAGCAAGAGCAGCAGTCCTTCATGGGGGTGACTTGGAGCTTCTCTCTGCTAGAATTCTCTTCGCGGATGAAACTAGAAGCGCTACTAGCTTACCCTCTTGGGTGCCGAAACTTGATGAGGCTTTCGAAAGGGAGTCGTCGTTCGTGCACTTGCAGATACAGTTCTCAGCTGGATTATCTAATCCCTCGAGGCTTCAGTTGAGCCAGATAGAGCGCTCATCGGATCCTTTGACACTGAAGCTCAGTGGTATATACCTTGATATGATCAAGGGTACTCCAGAACCCAAAGGAATTTATCAATGGACGATCAGCGACCATATCGCCGTTATCTCTGAATTGATAAACGGTACGCCTAAAGGTATCATATACTTCACCGGGGAGAGCCTCCTTGAGGCATATTGTCAGACCCTTTATGCTGGTGAAGACAACAGATTTACTAAAGAGATGGCGAAAAAATTTGAAATTTTGTACTCCCAGGACGGCATCGCTCAGTTTCCCCGAAGTATTAACATGGTAGACATTGAAAAGGACGAAGTCGCAGTCAAGTTCACTAGAAGATCGAGGATATCGTGCACGACTTCTCGATACGGCGTTACTCCATCCAACTATCTTGCACTACTACCATCCATAGTAGAGGTCGGAGACATCATCTGTGTGCTTTATGGTTGCAAAATACCTCTGTTATTGCGTGCAGTTGATGGATCAAATTTCTACAAGGTCATCGGAGCTGTTTATGTGCATGGCTTCATGTTTGGCGAGGCAATAGCTATGCAGGAGAAAGGATTGCTTCAAGAACGAGAATTCAATCTAAAATAGGCATGGAAGATGGGTGGGAAACTCGGAACAAAAGCGGGGAATTGATGGTAATAATCCATTATTGGTCTAGTCCAAAAAGGGTAGCATAAGTAACGATCCTAATGTGTAGGGGGGTAATGTACTGTACGAAAGGGGGTTTCAGCAAATGATGAACACCCCCTTGTTTCTGCCATTGCCAAGACATCCAAATCAAGTAGAAATTATATGCTGCTTTAATGCACTACCAATGCGTTTGTGCACCTTTTCTAA